>VYZW01015586.1:0-66986 GCA_013401315.1 Balaeniceps rex
AGAAGAAGGAAGGGGGGGACATTCAGAGTTATGGTGTTTTAGCTTCCCAAGTAACCATTACACTGGTGGAGCCCTGCTTGCCTGGAGATGGCTGAACACCTGTGTGCCGATGGGAGGTAGTGAATGAATTCCTTGCTTTGCTTTGCTTGCATGTGCAGCTTTTGCTTTACCTATTAAACTGTCTTTATCTCAATCCATGAGTTTTCTCACTTTTACTCTTCTGATTCTCTCCCACATCCCACTGAGGGGGGAGTGAGCGAGCGGCTGCGTGGTCCTTAGTTGCTGGCTGGGGTTAAACCATGACAGTAGATTGTGCAGCAAAATGTCCAATGCATGGAAGATTGTGAGGGGGGAGGTTGTGGCTTTTGGTGTGGTTTTTTGTTTTTTTAATACGGAAGAGTTTTGATATAGAAAGGAGGAATTTCTTGGTAGGTGCTGATGGATTGGAGTTAGGGAAGACTTTCATTTCTGAGAGGATGGGATTTGCTTAGGTGGATAGCACAAGCCATTTGGGTTGTATGAGAGCAGTTTGCTCTCACTGTTTCTTTCAGGGGCTGCACCCTCAGCAAAATGGTGAGTCAGGTGCTAAATGTCTCTCTGCGTTGCCTCGTCTTTTCTCATTACCCTTACTTGCTCTGCTCATGGGAGTTTCTAGAGAAGATGGGATCTGCTTTTCTAATGCATTGTCCAGACTTGCATGAGCAAATCACTTTAAAGAATTGTTTAAGGAAGCTATTTAGGAAAATTCCTATAGAAATGAAGTGTTGGGTGACCCCTTCAGTTACCAGCACTCCCCAGAGCCTCCTTTGGTAGAGTCCAAATCACTCTGCTTCAGAAGGGGCAGTTTGCAGCTATGAGCTGAGTGACAGGTCCCACAGCAGGCTTACCCATCAACTCCTTCTGGACCATTCCCTGCTGCCGGGAGCTGATGCTTGCAAATCTGTGACGCTGCTGGAGTGGCAGTCAGTTCAGCTAGCTGGCAGGGCAAGGTGAGCTGATCAGACTCCTTTCTTTGCTGAGACACCACGCAGTTATTGAGGTCTTAAAATCTCCTTTACTTATTTCCAGTGACCTGGAACAACACCTCGCTTTCCCTTTAAAGCACTACCCAAATACTTATGTTATGAAGTGGCTGTTGAGTTTGAAACAAGTCAGGAACTGACACACTCAGCACAACCCAGCAGCTGGGGACAGTCCATTTCCTGCTTGCTGAAAGCCAGGGAATATTTACAACTTCTTTTTTTTTTTTCTAACCAGCAAAAAAAGAACATCATTACAACGATGTGCTTGGTTGTGCTTCTGCTAAAATTTGTTTGTAATGTTACCTGCTCACAAGTGCTGCCACGCCAAAAAGGGCCCAGATGCAAATCAGGAGGCAAATGAAAGGCACAGGATTGGGTCCTGGGAACAAAAATGGAGACCAATCCTTCTCTTTGTTTTCTCAAGTGCAAGCATCCCTTCAGGGAGCCTGAACTAAGTACTACAGAGCAAAGGACACAGCAGCCCAAGGAGAGCAGCATTTTAGATATGCAAAAAAAAAAAACACAAAAGGTGAGGAATTCCTAGAGCTTGAACTCTCATGAGAGGAACAAGGACCAGTGAACGTGGAGAAGCCTTGCACTGCAGTGGGCAGAGGCCTGGGAACTATGAACCTCCTCTTCTGTTGCACTGTCTGCGGGGACCAACAGTTGCAAGACTTGCATCTAGGTTCCAGGTGCTCGTGATTGTGCCTGGTTGGGTCCAAGTTCCCGTGCAGATTTCAGCACAGGCCCATGTGCCTCAGTTTCTTGCAACAGGCATCTCCCTCCAAGCGCCCGGCCTGGGATGAGGAGCCACCCAAAATTCCCCTTCCGTCTTCCCCCTTGCATAGCCATGACCCACACAGCGGTGAGACTGTGACAGCTCTAGCAAATGCGGAGGGGGGTAGCAGCTGGCAGGTGCTGCACCATGAGTGGGAGATGGTGAGAAAGAAGTGGGAGAACAAGGAGTTGAGCAGGTTGCGGATAGCACATGAACAGAACTTACCTGCCTTTTTGTTTGGCTCTTTGGTTTTCAAGTCACCCTGTAGCTTCAATTCAGTTTGTTCTTGATTCAGCCAGCTGGCATGCTACGAATGTTAAGAAAACAAACCAAATCAAGAAGCAGGTCTGAGTTTATTGCTCTGAAATTTGCACGTATGTGTGTAAATTTAAGCAAGGCCACTGCATGCTTCAACACTTGCTGCCCACTCAGTTGTAAAGAATCAGGAAGCCATAATTATGCTGAACTTTTTTCCTGAGTAAAATGTGTGCATAAGAGTCGTATGTGTATCAATACATACATAAATGTGCACATATACATATATTTGTATGTATATATAGTCATAGATATAATCCATTTTACATGTGTATAAAAGGTGTGTGTAAAAGGCAGCCAGCAACCTAACAGGCCAATAAAGTCGCACCCCAGGTGCTCCAGCTAGAAAGCACAGAGAATTTTATTAAATCTGCTATTGAGCTTGGCATGTGATTCAACCCTTACCTAGTGCTACCCATAATATTAATCAAGAAATGGCACCGCAGAGAAATTTGAGAATGTTCAGTCCTTGGAAGGGACACACGAGATGTATATTAGCCCTTCCAGTGGGAGCATAGAGGAGACTGCAAATGCCCAGGCAGAGCTGTGCTAGGGATCTGCTGGAAATTAACGCTTTTTCTCATTGGAAAATGGAGCTGCGTGAAGATCGAAGCCTCTTGGGGAAACAGATTGATTTTAGCAGCATCTTCCCTTTGGGAAAAGTGAAGTGAAATGGCTTGCTTGGAATCGGCAGTCGTTTCTCATCCATGCCAGTCATTCAGTGCCTCACATAGTTTTCTTTCTCGAGAGGCATTGCACCAAGGCTGTGACAGGGGCATTACACTGCAGAACGGGAGGGGAGGCCAGCTGAGACTGAATTCAGGATGAGTGGGGCTGAGGAACTGCAAACCCCACCAGGTCTTGCTGCAGAACAGGCAGAGAGCATCATGTCAGCCAACAGCAAATAGCTCCCCATTGCCGAAAAGGGCTTTTCAGTTGACCTCTCATTCTCCATCATTGCTTTTCCTCACAGTTCTGGATGAAACAGTGTAGAAATACCAGAATTGCCTGAGGGAGATTGCATTTCTCAGTTAGGCTCTAGCTGATAAGGCATTTGAAGAGTTGTGTTATCCATGCAAGAATATTTTGGGGGAAAGGCTCACTTAGTTTAGACGTAAACAGATGTTACAGGAGACCGTTGTGTTACAAACACTTATGTGCTGAATTGGTAGCAAATGGATTAATTAGGCTCTGAGATAGTTTATATGTGTATAAGGGGCAAGCACCATCTACTAGCAGGACCCTGTGTGGGCTGAGAACTACTGAGTTATTGCAATATTTCGGCTAAGCTGCACTCTGCTGTTGTTTCTCAGGTTAGCCTGATCATCCTGATGAAGTTCACACCAGCAGAACTGGGTTCGGGTACAACCTCAGTACAGCCAGGCCGATGCTCAGCAGACTATATTCTACTTCCAGCTCTGGTCTGCCCTGCTTGTGTGCTAAATAACATTGCTTCCCATCTCTTTCTATCCTTCCTCCATTACAGGATCACCGTGATTGCTCTGAAGGCCCTTTGTCTCCCTGACATTCTCCTTCCATTTTGGATTGCAGACTGCTCTGCAGAGAAAGGAGGAGAGAAGGAGCTGGAGCATATAACACATGCTTACAAACCTGCTCTTGTATAGATGCTGCCAGGTGGGCTGGGACATGATGTGTAACAGCCAGGGCTCTGCTGTGTCACCCCCAGTCACTGCCTGTGATTTCTCCTCCTCTGGGGCGACTACGTGTTGGCAACAGCCACTCCACATCTGTCCCTTAGTGCTGCAGGGTGACAGTTGTCTTTTTTTTAATGAACACTACCAAAGCACAGGGGGATTGAAATTAGCCACATGCTTGGCTGAATCTAGTCAAGCTTCAGATGAAAAAAAAAGAAGCACGCTTCAAAAGTACTTCAGCATTTCAGTTTGCCATTTTAAAATTAAAACGCTTTGATTTTTCCTTTTAAAGAACCTTCCTTGTCTAAAAGTTAATTGAATCAGTAAGATAATTTGAAACAAAACAAATGATTCTGTGTTGATAATCCATTTTTTTCTTTTTTTTTTTACTGTTCCATTAAAGAAGTTCAGCTCAGTCCAAACCAATTATCTCACTCCTTCCCTAAGTTTCCTAACTCAACTACCCAAAAGCCAGTCTCTTTCCAGCTCCTCTCCATCCATACTCTCAGTCAATAGCCTCTTCCTGATCTCACCACTTACTGTTTATCAATGCTGAACGACCGGACCGCTTCGTTCCTCCTTTGGTGAATGCGTCCCTTCACCATCAACCTCCTTGGTTTCCCCCAATGATTTTTTCTAAGGCTCGAGTCTTTTTAGTATCCCTGCTCTAATTTGGACAACAAGCATGCGTAACTGCTCGTGCTAGGGCAGAGTGTGTCTTCAGGACTGGTCATTCACAGAAGGTCCTTTTACTTGTGAGTATGATAACGGCCAGGTCCTCAACTGCTGTAAACTGGAACAGCCCAAATACCTTCACATGGGTCTGAGGTGTTTTACACTCCTCTGAAGAGATGGTTCATCCAGAAAGACCACAAGATACTTTACAGCGGGGAGAGCTAAGGGTCACTTTGCCTGTGGCTGATGTGTAGCCAGCTTCGTTCTGTTATGTCTATCATGTTTATTAGACTTGCTTTCCTTACAGGCAAACCTCTTGCAAGCCTCCTGTTTAGGTAATCTGCTCTTCATCACCCTGTGTATTTCAATCCTCATATTTACACGACTGAGGCTATGTGAGAAATAAGATCCACATCACCCCACATCCGTACTCCCACTCTGGAAAATATTTCACTGCTGGGCTGTCAGGAATCATTACAAACCTGAGGAGCCAATGCCCTCATATGAATGCCTTCAACTCTCCTCCAGGACCAGAGATGATGTATGGGCTGTGTTAGGCTCTCTGCTTTCCCTGGTGCTCAGAAACGCAACTCCTCTTTGGAAAGAAGGATGCTTGTTGCTGCAGAAGTCTAACCGCATCTGCACTCTGGGAGCAGGGAGAGATAAAGCCCTGAGCCTCCCATGACTGTGAGGTGCTCCATAGGCTGTGCAACCCAAAGCACTCCAATGGAGCTATAACCGTGCGAACCATACTCCCAGTTAGGGAGGGAATAGACACTGGTGAGATACCATAAGTCGTGACTTCGTCCCGGCTTGACGAATGGCATCTCACTTGCAGTGCAGTCCTGCGGGCCAGGGAGGACCATGCTCATCCTCCTGCCAGCAGCTGCACTCGGCCTCTTGAGTTTATACGGCAAGTGATGGCGTCACCCACCAGTGCTGACAAGTGTCCAGCACTCACTCACTCCACAGCTACTGGCACACATCAGGGTGCCTCCCAGGGCCTTTCTGCAGGCCTTCTCTTTACCTCCTGGGTAAAATAGGGATGACAGCATGTCCTCACCTCACAAAGGTATTAGGAGGATAAATGCCTTAATGTGACAATGCTAAAGCCCATACAAATACTTGAAACAGATGCTGCTTCTCTCGAGACCCAGTTAAGCAAGGCGCGAAAATGCTGTTGGTGTCTTTTAAATGCACAAAACCAGTTTTTAAATTTTTGCTTTTGTTTTTCCTGTTTGTTTTGATGGGTAAAATCCATTTCAATAATTTTTTCTTCTGATAATTGTGTTTAAAAAAGAAGGAGATGGAAAAAGGTAAATAGCAGTAAGGGAAGACAGAATACTTCCCTGCTTGGTTAGTCTTCAGCATCCCTTTCTTCACCAGGAGGAAATTGTAGAGAGGAAGTTTCAAAGCAAACAGTATTTTTAATAGAATTTGGATAATTACTTTCTTGGGAGAAGGGGAAAAATCCATAAAAGCAAAAAAAAAATCCATAAAAGTGCTTTATCAGAAAATGAGTGCTAGCCACAGGAACTCTTCAGGGATCCCTGCTATCAGTAGCCCAGGGCTGCAGTGGCTGCAGGTTCTCCCTCAGCTTCGGCGACCACCGGCAGGGTGGCTGCACGTGCCCCCTCGGCAGCGAGGGCGTCCAAGCGAGAGCTCTTCCCCATCAAGCCTCGCCTGCGCCCCTGCAGCCAGAAGCACACCTCTGCCCAGACCCACAGCTCCTGCTTCGCACCACACACCACTTCAAGGGGTGAAAGAAAATAAAAAAGGGGCTTAGGAGTGACCTGAGAGGGGTTTGGATACGGTGACCTCAGTTTCCTATCAGCACATGAAATCCAAGCCGCCTTTTCTCTGTGTTTACTGCCCATTTAAAAGGGTTTCCCTGTTTTATGTCAGCTCACGGATGACACAATGTCACATTCAGAATTAACGAGGCCAGTGGGGCCAGGAGAATGTCATTAGACTAAATGCAAATGCAGTGCTCAGAACCAGCCTAGACCTTTGCCCCGACGCCGAATGAATTCAAGGCTAAATCTTGGATGTAAATAGCCCAGGGCATGACCCAATTGTGGTTCAGACTAAATCCAGACCTTGAACTTGAGAAAACTTTGTTAGTTTTTTACTTTTAATTTTCATGCACTACTTAGTTTCTGTCTGTATGCCAGATATGAAAGAAGAAATGCAGAAATACCGCAAAGGAGGTCATTCTTCAGCTCCCACCAGTCAGACCAGAAGGGGAAGCAGCTAAAAAGTCTAGATGTGTTTGAAAGTTTTCCAGCATTCATTTGCAGACTCCCCAAATCTGGATCAATTCCCAGTGATCATCCAATCTGCTAGGTCTTTCATGCAAATTGATCTCAGCAAGGTCTACTCCATCACAGAAAAAACACCCTAACTTTTTTGTCTGAATGATGTGTCCTAGGGCTGAAACTAAAAGGAATGGAAATAAATATTCTCAGGGAACCTGTGTAAGATGCTTTTACCTGATGTATTGCCTCTGAAATGAACTCAGAGTGGCCATAGTCTCCAGCCAGTCCACAGCTTCTCTTATGGCATGGGTGGGCAGAAGCCAGATTTTCCAGGTTCCACATAATTCACCTTTTTTTTCTCCATTGTGAAATGGAGCAAAAGCCAAAATAAACAAGCAGAAGAAAAAAAATACTGAAAAGCCAAGATGAAAGGGAAGGACAGTCCAATGCAGTTTTTCTAGGCATGAAAGTTTCTGATGATCCATTTTGGCCAGAGGTTTCACTTTCAAAAATGCCAGTTTTCAAAAAGGAAATGCACCTTTTGTCACTTTCTATTCGCTATACAATTATGAGGGTTAAGCTTACTTTTTCCTTCCATTTGATTTCATTTGATGTCTTTCTTTTCCTCTCAGGCAGCCTGAGTATTTTCTATGTTGAAACCCTTGTCTTTGCCTTCCCAATATAATTTCTTTCCTTCCCCACACAGAGATTTCCATTGCTGGCCCAGAGATGAGCATATGATTCTCACGTTCCCAGAGCATCCACAATTCCTACTGACCTCAACATCTTCACTGAAACTAAACCACAAAATTTAGACTTAAAATGAGGTTCAGATTTCAGCTATGCTGTGTGGAAGCTGGGCTGACTTTTAAAAGTGTGCAAAATGAAGGATGGGGCATAGGGTGCTCAGCGGCTAGATACCAGGCTGTACGAGCTTTGCCTAGCACTGGCCTCCATAAAGAAATCCTGTATCCAGGGACCTGTTAAATGAATAACTCACTGCACAAGGAAGCAAGTTCTCTCTGAAAGCTCTGCATGAAGCTTGCATCTGTACATAGCCTTCTTTTTCTCAGGTCTGCTTTTATTTCTGATGGCTTTTTGCCAGGGCAGGGTTTACTAGTGAAATTCACCTGGGAGTAGTTTTGAAAGCCTAAAAATCAATCATGACTTTAAGCTTTTTCCCCCTTTTTCTGTAGGAATAACACCCCTCCATCACCCTCCCTTCTCCCCAGTTTGCATTGCTCTGGTAAGTTATTTACCAATAAAAATTCCGCAGCCAACACATAACTGGATTTCTATAAAAGCTTTCAAAACTGAGCTGCACTGAATTGCAAGAGGCTGACAATTAACTTGACAGAGGAGTTAGCACTTCCAGCTTTGCATCTGCTTTCACTGCCTGCTTCTTTCAGAGCAATCATTTTCTCATTTTATTCTGGCTGTGGAAGGAGCAGGTGAAAACAAGCCACAGTTTCTTTAGCGGCCGGCTCTGGTGGTTGGCTGATACTCATTGAAGTGCCAGTGAAATAACGCGCTGGGAACTGCTACTGGCAATGGCTTTCAAACTGGTGCTTAATGGGAAAGGGTTTGTGGTAAGAGAAGCACATACAACAGGCTGCAGACCAATTTCAAGGATTCTCTATTTAAGGATGCACCTCATCTGGATAATCCAGTGTCACAGGTGAGATGGGCCATGGAATCTAGGAGGCACAAGTGGTTTGGGTTTTACTCCCAGTGGTAACACTGATTTGGACGAGAGTGGCTTCCTTCTGATGAACGGTGGGTGCGAAGTACAACCGCAGAGCACTGTATCCTTGCGTCTGCTACCACAGATATTCCCACAGCACAGGACAGACATCCAAACTGCTCAAGGCAACTAGCCAGTGAAACTAGCTCAAGCAGCAACAAATACCAGCCCTTTCCAGGTTGCTTTCTCTTCCTTACCTTCAGTCCATCTTTTCAAGCCTGTGTATTAGAGGGGCAGAGGAGGCTACACTGTTCTCTGAAGCAGGCAAGTGATGCAGATGCAGATGCAGATGATGGAGATGCAGATGCAGATGCAGATGGATGGCACCAGAGTCTGACTACTCTCTCTTCCCTCATGGTCCCTTCCCCCACCATTGTCCTGCCTCCAACTGGGCTGTGCATAGCCCAAGGGCAGAGGTTCCCAAGCAGGGGATTTATACCACTGAGGCACACAGGCAACCCAGGCTGCTGCGTGGCCTAGTGAAAGGCAGGGTATCACCAGTGTCACTGGGAGCGCTTGTCATCAGTGTTGCAGCCAGCAGTGTAATCAGACGTTAATGTCATCACCCCACAGTGCCCAGCAAAAGATGACTGGGGTCCTGCTCTGCTAAGCTTTGCAATGAGCTTTCAGACTTCATTACAGGCTTGCAAGAGAGCAGAAGCAAAGCTGCCGGATAAATCCCTCTCAGCTCGCAGGGTGGTCTTTCCCGCTCCTCCCAAGCGCAGCTCTCCCGCGGGAAGCGGTTCCTCCTCACGCTGGGGCTGGGCTGGGCTCCCTTGCAAGGAAGCACCAGCAGCGACTCCTTTCCCTTGCAGCTGGCTCCACCGCCTCCCCACGGTGGCCGTGGGCTGCTCCCCTCTCCATCACCTGTTCCAACAGTTTTTCTTTCTCAATCAGGGAATGAAGGTGACAGAGCTCTTCCTGTTACCAAGGCCCCTTCCCACATCCTCCGGGCGTTTGCTCTGCTCTGCCTGTCAGCCTCCATGATCCCAGATCCTTCTCTTTTTTACGTTTCGCATAGCAAGCCCATTCATCATGTTTAAAGCCCTGACAAGGGCTGGGTCTGAGTTTGATTTCCTAGCTGGCACCAGAAAGGAGTGGACTGCCTTGGGGCTGCAGGGACGTGCAGGCATTTCTGATGAAGCAGGCAGAGGTTACAAATTAGATTCAGGTCTAAACCAAATTTTCAACTCCAAACACTTCTGAAATGAAGCTCAGGACTCAATCTGGCCTTGAAGTTTAGTTTAGTTCCTATTGTGAAAAGGAGGCAGAGCTAAGCACCATGCGCCCTTTGGAGCTGGGCTGTCTCGAACCCTCTAACTGCAACACACCATGTCTTAGCTTGTCTGTCTGGGGGCTAAGAGATGGAGGCCAGAGGAGGTGGAGGGTCTTCTTAGAGCCACTATCTTGGCCTGGGCCACCCACCTCTGTGTCCTTCTGCTAGCAGTGGCCGGGAGGAAGATTTGTTCTGTTGCAGGAAATGTAATTGCTTTACAATTTGCTTCCTGTTTGAACAAAACCAGAAGACCAAATTACTAAACCATTTTAAAGGCAAAGTATTTCAGGAGAATTGAATTAGGAGTATGGAAACAGCATTTTTTGAGGCATTCTCAACAAAGATTAAAAAAAAACAGCAAAATTGATGAGAGCAGCTTTTTCCATCTCGAATGAATGTTTTGAAACAAAATAACTTTATTTTTCTCCAAAGCTCAAGTGGAGGCAAGTTTTCTTTTTGCTTCATTTCATCTCCCTGGAATATTGAAAAACATCTGTCATGATGGCCAGGTCCCTCTTGCCTTCCCGCAAATATTGCTTTCACTTGAAACCACATTTTCTGATAGGGAAAACTTTTTGGGCAAAAAATCCACTCCAGTCTTTGTGAGAATGGACACGGAGCTGTCTGGGAACAAGTTGTAACCCAACGCGACATCTCCGTTCATGGAGAACTTCTCCAGCCACTTGGTTCCCCCCCAGTACACAGGCTTGTAAATAAAATGTAAAGGCCTCCTGCTCCCTGCAGCCCCAGCAGATGGAAATAATCTGCGCTGGTTGTGTATCATTTTACACCCTGGGGAAGTCAAACAGGTGGTGACACAGTTACCTTTAACTGGGACTTTAAAGCAGTTTCAGTCCCCGTGGTGCCCAAGGGCAGCCTTCCCCTCCAGCTGGCAGAGCTAGGCGGAGGGAACAGAGTGAACGGGTGGGTGACACACACATTCTCTGCAGCTCCCTTCTCTCCTCGGGCGTGTTGACTCTGTACTCCACCGGCTGTGGCTGCCTGTGCGGGGACCCCTCTGCTCGCTGCGCTGCCTGGAAGGAGTCAGTTGCCCAGAGCAGGGGAGCCCCTGCCCTTGGCATGTACTTCGCCCGCCTTCCAGAGGGCTGGAACAGCCTTTAGAGGGGTTTCGCTGCCCACAGCAAAAGCTGCAGCCAAGGCTGAACACAAATGCTGCTTCCATTCTCTAACTTAATCTTTTTTGCCTGATTTCAGCATGCCAATTCCCAGTCTAGAAGTACTTTTTTTTCTTACTGCAAAATTCTGCTTGCATTTAAGACTATTCCTTCTTCCCCTGCAAATAATTTTACTTATTCATGTATTTCTGGCAGGTAACCCCAGAAGGCAAGGGTTAAGTTATGCAGTGATTTGCAAGTGAGACCACTCAGCTTGGCAGGGTCTGTGCTCCCCACCCCTGCTCCCTGTGTTTGATGAGGTTCAGGTCAGGGATAACTTGTGCAGAGATGGGGTAGGGATGAGGCGATCTGGGACCTGCTCATTCCTTTGCTGAATGATTAGAAAAGATTTCAGAGCTCCCCCATCTCTGCCCTGCCTGTTGTCTTTGAAATATTCCATGGGATCTGAAGGAAAAAGTCAATGATGTTTCATAAAAAATATCAGTTGGTTTTGTAAAAAAATTTTGCAGTCTCCTTCCCCTCTTCAGTTTTTCAAGGAGATTCATGGAAAGGAAAGAAAAAAATGAGAGGGCTTTTTAAAAAAGTGTTTTAATAAAAAGTTTTATATTTTGTATTTCAGTTTTCAGATAAAACCCCCTAAATCAGTAAAATCAAAAAGAAAGAAATATGAGGGAGAGAGGATGCAGGGGAGGAGGAAACTCACATTTATCTTTGTCCAAAGTCAAAATCTCATTTAAACAGCAAACATCATGCAACCAATCCCTCTGCCCATCATTCCCTTCCCAAACACAGAAGCAAACGAAAGCTTTATTAGCGTAAGATTTGTCTACACACAACTGTACGTGTTCTTTAGGAGAACATGGAAGTAGTATGTATCTCATGCAATTTCTGTACATTGTTTTCCTTGTAGAAATGCACCTTCCAGCTGGATTGTTCATTCCAATAGACAGCTGGGGATACTCTGGGCCAAAGTAAGGCATCTTTATTTTGATATAATCTCATTCACATTGAAGGTTGCACATCTCATCCACAGGTGGAAAAACCACATTCCTGACCAAAGCTGTTGTGGGGATACAGAGCTGGCCATAAAACAAGTTATTCTTGCTACGAAAAAGTAGTAGTCTCTGAGGTCTCCTCCAAGCCCTTCAAACCATTTCTGAATGGAGCAAGGCTACCAAAGGGGAAAGCATGCTTTTAGTTTATAATTTCATCTGTGCCAGGGGTTACGCTACACTGGCTTCACATTCCTGTCTCACATAGTTACAGCAGAAAAGCTTTGGGCCAAAGTGTATTTCTTATGGTGAAAGGAAAGCTATCAGGCAGATAGTACCAACACAGTGCCACGAAAGGGCTGCTTGATTTGCACAGCCTGTTGGATTGCTCCTTTCAGCACTGTTGATAGGATGCAGAATAATCCAGTCAATAGCATAATGCTATTGCATATATCAGTGGGGACCCTATCCCAAAAGGAAATTCTGGAATCAGAAGTGTGATTAGAGGCAGGAAGAGAGATTACAGCCCAGGAAAACATGCTGGGCAAGAAGATACTGAAAATAGTGGGACTCGCTTTACAGCGGAGGTAAAAAACTAGGGACATTATGGAAGTAGACAGGACTATCAGGGCTGTATAGAAGCCAGACCACCACAGAGCTTCTGTTGCTGTGCCTCCTAACACAGGAATATCCCGGATGTGCACAGATACTATGTGAAGTTGAGTCATAACATTTGAATGTAGCTAGAGGGATGGCTTCTCCACATGTCGCAAATAAATATGAGGCTTTTGATGCCTGGAGATTAGAGAGGTTCAGAGTAAAATAGGATGTTCCTCAAAGCCATGAGAATATTCACAATGATATTAATGCAGCTTCATAAACAAGAGTTTGGGGAAAGTTATAAAACATATTGGCAGACAACTGCTAATAAAGTAAATTAGTAAGCAGCTTCCCCAGCGGGCAGTTTCTCTCTTCCTTAGGAGCACCTGGTTCTGAATATAACTGGAGTTGGGATATTGGCCCAGATGTCTCAGGCAATTTGGCAAGCCTGACGTTCTTCCCTTCTGAATTTACTCCTATAAGTCAGCGAAGGTTCAGAATGCTCAGTTTTCTGTCTTCCCTCCTCTGTATTTTCTCAATATCTATTGCTGCTTTCCTTATTCACACAAGGCCAGTGTTAGCACACCAGGGTCCTCTCACCAGCATCCATGCTCCTATGAACTGTAGAGTCTGAGTTTTGTAGAAAGATGAAGAATTCTTTTACATGGATTTTTGGTTTTAGCCAAGACGGGGTTCCTCTCGCGGCATTTCCAGACCTATCAAAAACCTCTGGAGGAAGTCGGGGCTTGAGAGATTTGCAGCTTCATTTTGCTCACTGTAGAAGTTGGAATAACTTGGATAAACATTGGTTAATCAGCACAACTCCTCGTGCTTATCCACAACAAACCCAGACTGCCTACTCCTTACTATTCCCCCAGCACTAGTTTTCGCCAGACATAATCACAAACATTCCTGTTCCCTGATAACATGGAGAGGAGCAAAGTTGATTCAGAAAAATTTTCTCGTGTGTGAGAGCGCAGGCAGCTGGGGCTGCTGCTCGCGCCCAGGGCTGATGCTTGAAGGGGCTCGCCAGAGCCAGCCTGACTTCCAGCCCAGATGCGGCTGGAGAGAGAGGGAGCTGAGGAAGCGTGACTTCTAAAGAGCAGAGATAGCCTGGGATAATCACTTCTTGTAAGCCACTGAAGTAGGTCTCTTGAATTTCACTTCCCGATAGCACCGTGAAGTGTGTGTGTGAGGTGGTGACACTTACAAGAGAAATGAAGAAATGACTGGAGGACTTAGATGCTTCTGAATGGATGCTGGAGTGTAATGGATTTTTGGTGAGCCTGGTAAATGCAGCAAATTTTAAATTTACAGACGGAACAAAGATATTTCAGGGGTTTTTTCCAGCTGAGGGAAAGTTTTCAATTAAAAAAATCCATGGGAAACTTTGAAAATGTAGCAATATTCCTTGTTCACTTTTCCAAAATAATTAACTTCTGTTTGGAAATATTCTGTTTTAAAATGTATCAGATGGGGCATTTTTGGTCTGGATTGAATATGAGGTTTAGGATGGAATATTCCCATTCATTTTATCCTTTACGGTTGGACTCGATGATCTTAAAGGTCTTTTCCAACCAAATGATTCTATGATTCTGTAATTTTCACCTAGCTAGAAAAAGGTACATATTTCAGCATGCCTGTGTTTTTAGTCTTGATTCCAAAAAAACTAAGGTGAAGACATAATCTGGACCAAGGCAACGGTCACCACTCAAGACATCACATAGCTTTTCTGGACTGCTCTTTAGAAACCACCTCAGGCTAAAGTACAGCTCCTAGCTCAGCCCAGACTTCCCAAGGGAAAACTTGGAAGGCAAGGCAGGCATAAACATCTGAAAAAGATTGATATTCCTCTCCCTGGCTGAAGAAGAAATGGAGTATTTGCCTAGTAGTTTATTTCAGAATATTATTCAGATAATTCAGAACATAATTCAGAAGTAAAATCTGAAATCTAGAAGTTCATGCGGCTGTATGCATGCCCAGCTACCTGGCAGCAAGAGAGGCAGGAAAGTACTTAATCAATGCAGGGTCTGTCCTCTCCAAACACATGCTTTTGGAGAGGATAGGGAAAGGAAGAGGGCTAATGGGATTAGCTCTGATACACAGCTTGCTGCTAAAACTCTCACAGCAGACATGCTGCTGTGCTGGGAAAACAAGTGGCACTTCAGCCCTCCCCCTCCCTGGTCTCTGGTGGGCTTTCCCCATGCCATCCTTAGAGCCAGACCTCCGTAGGCATGGCCACCCAGCCCACCCCAGGGTCTGGGACTGCAGATCCAGCTGTCTAACTTCCCCTCTTTGCCTCCTGCTTGCTCCCCTGTCTCTACTTTGAATTGCCTTGCGGTGCTGTCAGCCCTGTTCCCCGCACTCCTGACCCAGGGGCTGGATTTGGGGAGCCCTGGGCTCTTGCAGGCACAAGTTAGAGCCCCTGGATTTGCAAGCTGCAAGGTGAGCATCTCAGGGTGCTGCTCAGGCTGGCTCGGTTGCACTAGGCATCCGCTGAGGCTTGGACAGCAGACCTGCCTGTTTCACTTCAGATTGTCACCCTTGGACACTGAGAACACTGGAGTATAAATCCTGGACTGCAGGAGAGGAGATTATATTTTTACACACATGAAGTTACGTCCATGTCTATAGTTCTCCTAGCTTTTTTGAGACCATTTCTGTTTATTTATTTTCTCATGTTACCAGTGACATTAATAGCTCAGCAGCAGCTGCTGCCAAAAGAATGACCCAGTTTATAGGCCCAGAGAAGGATGACCTTTTACATTATTTGAGATAAATAAATAGTCGTTCCCCAAGCAGAAGAAATTATTTCATTCAGTAAGGTAACTCAGCGAAGAAATGTTTTCCCTCAAAGCGGTTCAAGAAGTGCTGGTAATACGGAATGCAATCACCACAACAGATTTATTTAGCTGTTTTCTCTCCATCACTTGTGATACATTTTTAAAACCAAGCTGACTCCCAAAGGGACCAATTCACAAGACATTTATAGTAAAAGTTATGTCCATCCCAAGCAGATGGAATGCAGATAGTGCAGGATACAACAGGGGAACAGATGTTTTCTAGTCATTCCCGCATCATTCCTGGTCACTAGCCAGTTGTATTGGGATTACCCAGTCCCCACACACGAGCAGCATGGCTTTGCACTCTGCAGAGACACATGCTAATCCAGCTGCCTGCTTGGGAGAAAAATCAGGAGACTCGGCACTCGTATTTTTATGATGCCTTACTATTGCACCTCATTTAATTTTTGTACTGATGGTAAACAAAGGGAATGAGTATCAGAACTTAAATCACACTTTTCACAGCCATCTCCAGCACTGGTGTGGCTGCTCTGGAGCCCTCCCCATCTCCGGGAGAGGTGCAGCAGCCCTGCAAGGCTGTGCATGGCTCCTCGCTGGCTCCCAGCCATTGTCCCTCAATCCTGGCCTAGGACAATATAATTCATTTTTGCACGCTCACTGTCGTCTCTAAGTCACCCTTTGTATTCTATTAAATTTCATGGTGTTTTTTTCCCTAAGGACTGAATACCTCTTCTAACTGAATTCTGAGAAGAAATCACTTTTGTCTTCATTTAGACAACTGATAAGATCCAAATGGTTCCTGAAAGAGAAAGATTTATTCCAGACAGACCTGCTGTGAAATCTCCCCATTCATTTACATGCATACATACATATGTAGAGACAGACACACATAGATGCCCACACACATCAGCTATATCTATATCTATATACATTCACACACAATGCACTGCGAAGATATGTAGAGACAGCTCCATGATGCTTTAGCCCATACTGTCCTGGAATTGAACCAGAAAGACACTTCCTGAGTTAAGGCAGAGTTGCTTTCATTCAAGAGGTCATATGGATTAGACAAATGCTTTTTTCTTTCCTTGAGAAGCTGGGATTTTCTCAGGAGATGCCATTCACATGTCCATGACCTGCATTTTACTGTACGATGGTTACTGTATATTTACAGTGAAGTGGTACCTGAAGTGGGGAAATAGATTTGGGCTTTTTTACAAGGTCCTGGGTAGATTTGTGCTTCCTGGGCTTAAGGCTGTGTGTGGTGCCTGCCCTACCATCAGTCCCTTGTCTAGCTGGTCCCAACTGTGCCTGCAGGTATTGCACTCAAACCTCAAGGCTGCAGAGCTGGTACAGGCTTAGGGCTGTAACAGGTTTAGGCACATCTGAAAATAGTCCCGATTTCCTTATAGTGCACTCTGTATGCATAAATCCCCGTGTATATGTACAAATACTTGGGTAGCTGGTCTACACAGAAACAGCCTTTCCTTTCAAGGAGCCACCAAGTAAATTTTTGCTTTTAAAACAAATCCAGAAGTTTCTGGATTTTTCATGAGTGAAGGACTGGGATTTTGGTGCAGACAAGGACTAGCCTGAGAAACATCACTGAAAGAGGTGTCTGTATTACAAATATTAGATGCTGGAGAGAAAGGAGCTGATGGCCCTGTAAGTGCGTTCATACTGAGCGGTAACAGAGTGCAATTATTTTCTTCTTTGGGTTTCCTGCCTTCATCAGCAAGGGAAGGCCCTAAGCACTGAACACACTTTGTAGAAGAGTTTTCACCACCTCCAGGTAGACGAGGATTACAGGGCAAAAAGAGGTGATGGAGAGTCCATCAGCCAGCTTGAGAACAGAGAGATATTGGTCTGCCTGGGAAAAGGCAGGAAGGCAAAATCCTAATGCTCAGGAATCCAGTAATATTTACACTGCTGATAGCGACACACAAATGAAGGGCTAAGAACAGCTGGACGTAGTCTGTGAGATCTCATGCTAGGGCTGCATAGGTCTAACAGTTTCCATCCCTTAGCTGGATTCATTTGGGACTTGTCTCTCAGTCAGCCGTGGTCAACACATGATCATTTCCACTGCCCGTCTAGGAAGGAGTGTGGCTGGCACGCTCCATTACCTTGGCCAGTCTTTGTTGGGAGATGGTCCCAGGGAGTGAATGGGTGTTTAAGTGCTCTCACATCCCCAGGGGGAGTCTTGAGATGTCTCTTGGCAGGGGGCGGAGTATGCCTGGAGGTAGATGGAGAATCAAGTTTTGTTACTGCCTTGCATCAGGCCCCTCCTGGTGTCCAGAAGACTTTGCTCTTTATATCCCCTCAGCCAAGCACTGCTCATGAGGGTGCAATTTACAGCAGACTTTGTGTGGGTGGGTCTGCTCAGAGGAGAGTGATACTAACCCAAGTACAGAGCCAAACAGCTTTGCTTTCCCAAGGATGATGCGACGATAAAACAAATTATGTCTAAAAAATATTTTGCGACACGAAATCTGGAAGCTGTCAGGAACATGGAATTGCAATTACAATTCTGTCCTGCTCTCAGCCACACCATAAAAAGAAGGTCACCAGGATCCTTCTGTTGATGACAGCAGGACATGTCTATTGCTGTAGGTATGGCAGCTGCAGGAAGGTCATTAGGCAGAGGAATTTCTTTACAGAGAATCATTTTATTATTCTAACCTGGAAAATGCAGCTTGTCTTGAGACTGGGGCCAATCAGGAGGCATAAACTCTGCAAGGGCAATAGACCTAGCTTGAAAAATTCATATCCACACCTGACCTTTCTGTTTTCACCTCTGTGAGAGATCATTTCCAGGGAATAAATAACCAGGTCATTCATGAGTCCATTGGGCAAATACAGCCCTTTCATGGTCTTCCTGTAAGCTTCAGGCCACCAGAACAGAGGAACATATGCCAGCATCTGAGGCAGGGGTTACAGTGGGTAGAGCAGAGAGCAAATATAAGTGTCTCCTAAATATTGCCTGTGACTTTAATTCAGCAAAACACTAAAGCATGTGCTTAGCCTGAAATTGTAATGCAAGCAATAGTCACTTGTCTACTTAAAGCTGGGCATGTGGTTAAGTACTTTGCTGGATCGAGGCCAGCATGTATAGTATGATGCTACTAAAGGAGTAATCAGCGGTGGGGGCTGGATCCACGCACATGTGGAGTGAAGGCATCACCCTGACCCATGAGCTGAGCTCTGCAGGAAGCCTTTATGAGACGGGGCTGTCACACCAACCCCTAGAAGGAGACAGCATACTCGCTGCCCAGGTTTAGCTTGGTGATGCCACCTGGCACAAGGGTGTAACCATCTGTGTAACTTACACATGTTGGTAACTTTGCTAGCAAGGGGTTTAGGTCCTCCTGGCCCTTTTAGCTGTGTGGATAACATACAGGAACATAGAATGAATGAGAGAAGTTGAGAGTGAACAAAACAAGGATATATCTCAATACCTAAGCTTTGGGTCGTGGCCTGGAGAACAGCCAAAAAGGCAGGGCCACCTATGCACAGGGCTGCTTGGAAGGGGACCGGAGCTGTGAGCAGAGAGAGTCCATCCTGCTGTGTTCAGCAAAAGGAGTTTTGCTTGTTCTTTGCAAATGAGCAGATTGCAGCAAAAAAAGTAACTCACAACAGCACTGGATTTTTTTTCCTCCTGCCAGAAATAAGACTCGACACCTTGAGCGCTGCTAAATGCTCAGGGCAAGGAGCGTATCGTAACTTGGATGCTTCACGTTGGTTAGCGTGTTATCTTCAGACAGCCCTCTGAGGCGAGGATGTACCTGGGGGTCGACTGCTGCGTAGAAGCCGCATTCAGCGCTGCGGAGCACTGCCGGCTCCCAGAGCCCCCCTCCAGCTGTGCCCGGGGAGGTTTGCTGTGGGAAGGGACCCAGGTGCCGCTGGCACAGGGCTGTGCTGGGCAAGGATCCACCCAGCAGCAGCGAAGCCTTGCAAAGCTCTGCGCCCGTCTCTGGGCATCTTTTTTTTCCCTGCCTGAAGGGATGGATCCCACTCTGTAATCATGGCAAGCAGTCCAACAAGAGGTTTCTTCATGAAGAATCTACAGTGTTTTTTTCAATTGCTCTACCAAAAACAGATAAAGTGACAGAAAAAGTCTTCTGTTAGCAAGAAAATTAGATGCGTTTCGCCCATTTAAACACATATGAGGTTAGACAGAGGTGCATTCCATTAAAAGAGGTTTTCTTTGAGGAAAGTATCTAGTGCTAGAGGAGAAAAAAATAGCTTAAGGAAGTAACTTCTAGTATTACACTGTCACTCGAGTATTCCTGGTGAATCGGTGCCAAAGCTAGATTTCATTCATTAGAAACCATATACTGTTCGATCTAAGTCCGTGAATGAGTTAGGATCTGGCTTTTGTGTCTTATGGGAAATTCAGCATGAGATGTCAAAAACATTTCTATTCTAAAATGAAACAAAGACAAATTGGGGATTACTTAAGCATTGTGTGTGAAAGGATTCAGAACATTTCATTTTGCTTTTGATTTTTTAAGACTTAAAATGCCTTTATATGTTTTAAAAAGAAGGTGTTCTGGAACGTTATTTTCAAAAAGAAAAACTAATCTTTCTCTGAACTGCTACCGTTAAATTAAGAATGTTTCAGTTCTTTTGAAATGTTTCATTTTGGAGTTTCTCACCTAAACAAAATGTTAAAATCAGCTTCTAAAATTTTTCCATGTAGAAGGAACTACCTTCTCTTAGTTAACAATTTTCTCATTAAAGAATATGCAATGTCCTCTGAAAACTCACTTGGTGACAGATGGGTTTATTTCACAGAGCACTGGCAAGCAGTCAGCTCTGGCAAGGGCAGCGTGAAGGTTTTCAATGGCTCAGGATTTCATAATGATTAGACACTGAAGTTAAGATGTTTCCTAAAAGGGATTTGGAGCATGGAGCTCTCAGTAATGTTCAGCCATAAATATTATTCAGATTTTAATACCATGTGTGGTAAGCAATCTTAGACTTCAGTGAAATTCAGAAAGACTGTCTTGTGTGTCTAAAAGTGATCTTTACTGCCAAATGCTATGTCTTAAAAATGTATTTGAGAATAGCTCTACCTTGGATTTAGCTGAGTGTACTGGGATCCATCTCGCCCAACAAAACAAAGATATATTGCATCAAGAGATTTGAAACTGGTCCATTTTTTTTGTTTGCATGTGTACATTTCTTTGGGTGGAAAAGTAATATATATAGCAAAGGTGAAAGAACAGAAAAATGTAAGTTTCCAGAACAAATCTTTCAGCTAAATTTGTTTTGATGAATGGTACCCAAAAGCAGTCTTTTATATATATCTATATCAGAAGCCATATATATACACACATATGTGTGTGTGTACATAAATATATATATATGGCTTTCAGATATAAAGTAGTCTTTGTTAGGAAACTTCCTGACTTAACCCTGATCTTAGGGCAGAGGCCTCTTACCTACACAGCACCCAGTAGTGGAATAATCTGATTAAAAGTGTTTCAGACACAGGTAATTTTATGAAAAGCACTGAGCTATTCCAGGGCACGATTACTATCACAGTGCTTAATTATATTTTCTTTCTCTAGAAAAATGCAGCTATCTGAAAGTGTAATGAAGTGATTGCTGTTTGTGTAGCTGTGAAGAAGGGAAGCTCATTGGTTCATTAGCAAAGCAAATGATTTGCCTTTGGCATTAGTTAACCCTAAGGGCCAAATTCCGCTCCCAAGTACAGCAAGAGGAAAATAACAAGGGGTAGACTGGATTTGCAGTGCTGTGAGTGGGAGCAAAATTTGGCCCTTCCCCTTCAATGGGAAAGTAAATACAATATTCCTGCTTTCCATCCATCATGTCAGATAGCTAGATGGCTTGATTAGATTACAGAGGCCACACTAACAACTGCTTATATTTGGAGGAATTGAAAAATGCCATTAAAATGGGACTCCTGGAATTTAGCAGGAAAACAAAATATTTCCTCTCCAAACTCATTATACTTAAAGAAAAGTTTTGGGTAAGTAAATAACAAAGCTTTAAGGGACCCTCCTGTCTGTGTTTAAAATTAAAAGCATTTAAACATGATCTTTTTTTTAATTTTTATTTTTCCCTGGATTTGTGACAAGTCTTTGGGTGTTTCTGGCTTTATTTTGGGAAAATGTGTAAATCTTAAACTTTCCAAAACTACACATTTTTAACATCTTTTCATGTAGAGTATACACCGAGCGTAATGCTTATTCGAGATCTGCAAGATTGAATAGAACTTTCAGCACCAGATTCTTGCTGGGAGAAACTTTTTTGACTTTATAATGTGTTGCTTTCTCAATTTAAACACTTTGCACACAGCTTTGATTTTGACACAACCCAGGGACAGCTGAGCACTTGGCTCCTTTTCTGCCGGCTCACCTTTCTTGGTTGATAGCTGGAGACTCTAGGATTTGGAGGATGCACCACTCACAGCAGCCACCATTTGCCTTCAAGCTAGGGGAAACAGGCTTCCAAATTTTGTATGGAAGACAAGGGGACAAAACAGACCTTGGCGTTAGGCAGCTAAGTATTGGTTTTCACAGCAGCCCCAAGAAATGCAGAGGATTTCACTGGGCTGCATTTGGCTAAAAGCCAGCTCGTCCCAGAGGGATTGGTGGGAATGCTGAGTCTGTGAAGGGCCGCATGCACCAAACCAAGAGGAGAACCACACTTCTGTCTGGCCTTATTTCTGCAATATTTGGTTTATATTTCTGTAGAAGATCTTTGCAGGGGAAAGCAGCATGGAAATGTTTAGCTGTGAACACTGGCAAGGAAAAGTTGGTTGTTGATACAGAGTGGAAAGGGACTGAAAAGGTGAAGCTATGTGGTGGTGGGAGGAATACTGAGAGATTTTTAGTCATTGGCTGTTAAGGTCAGAAGGTGGCTTCTGTGTCATCTGGGCAACATAACACTGGCCACAGGTCTGTGGTGGGCCTTGAAAAACTAATCTTGTTTTTTTGAGTTTTCTACCAATCTCTCCTTCTTGAATTAGGCTTCACCTCTGTATAACCTTGTTATCCCCATGTGTCAGGTATCCCCGCCGTTCCCATGTACATTTTCTCTTCCTTCCCTCTTGTCCATACACACACACAGCAGGTAGGCAGAGATTTGTCATTCAGTGTGATTTTTAAAGGTATACAGGGAAGGATTCCAACATTATTAAGCTTTCTCACATTAAATAGTCTAATTTATTGTTAATATGTTACAGTCTTTTCCTGGACTCACAATCCTTTTGTATGTTGTCTTTGAATCCCTTTACTGCCAGTGCAGTAAAACTTCGACTACATCTAAAAGCATTCCTAATAAATAATCTAGAACTCCACTTATTTCCCATTAAAAAGGCCTCTGTTTGTAAAATTCTTCTCACGTTTAATGGATTTTTTCTTGCATTCAGCGTTTCCATCATTTGTAACTAGATCTAGTGCAAAACCTTGTGGAATAAATTTTGATCCCACTGTATAAACTGAGAGTAATTTAAGTGACATTAGAAGAGCTACTCCAGATTTGCACAAGTATAACCGTGAGAAGGGTTTATTGAAAAAGCAGACAGATTTGAATTTGTAAAATAATGCATCACATGCACTATAAAGCTGCAAACAGCAAATTCAGGTGAGCTTTACAATGCAACTAAAGACAGTGTTTCCCAAGGGCATGTCAGTGACTTAGCAAGCACTTGATCAAGGGACTAAAACCAGCCCAGATACTGACATGCATTTGGACAGCAAAGCCCATTCCCAGAGGCTTCCAGCTACTTTTGCAAGAGGGAAACGGGAACAGTGAGCCCTGCTGCCCTGCAGCATCCACCAGTGCAGGTGGAGTCCTGGGTGCCCAGCAGCGGTGCGAGGGGAGCCAGGCACCTGGGGACAGGGCCCCAGGAGAGGGTACATCATGGGGGGAGTTGCCTAAACTACCGAGCAGGAAAGGCAGAGGGGTGGGGGAACATCAGCCTTCCCCCACAGGGAGACTCGTTTAACTCTGCATCAGCAGCGCAGCTGGGATCGTCTCCCCACAGCCGGCTATCTAAGCTAGGCTGAGATTTTCTTCCTCATGAAAATTTGGCAGACATTGCGTGCCTTCCCCTGCCTCACCTTCCTCACCCCCTCCAGAGCCAGGGACCTGAATAGCTGAAAAGTGAAAAAAGAGACCATTTTCAAATGGTTGTGGAGCGCAGAGGGGTAGCTCAGTCTCTACAGGCTGCAGGGAGTGCTTGGGCTGCTGTCTGAGACAAGGACTTCTCCCCATGGTGCTTACCTGAGCACCACTGAGATCAGCTCACCTCAGGCAGGTGAGACCTCACAGAGACTCAGAAGGGATACATCTGAAACCAGAATGAATGTGTGTGGGGGGAGGGGAGGCAGAGAAACAGCGATTGAAGTAATTGGCAATGAAAAGTTGTATCCTAGTAATAGAGTCCACCCATCAGACAAGATTTGATACTTCCTCACTTCTGTCAGTTTGACTTCATGATTTTCCTAATATAACCTTTTTGTAGGTAATGTAAGAGACATATCTGTAGTTACAGGTAGCTAGATAATGAAGGTAAGTGCAGAAAACTGATGAAGTGTGTTATTAATAATAACCTGTTCCCTGCCTCTATTAAGGTCTCTACAGAGAAGTCCTAGGAATGAGGAGCAGTCTGGCTGTGTGGGCCAATACCTTTCATCAGTATTTGTAAGCTATGCAAAGGACAGAAATCAAAGAACAGATTTTTGCAGTCCAAGCTTGTAGAGGAAAGAATTCTAGCTGTTTTCCATCCTTAAGCACTGCACAGTGATCGTCAGTGCATCCTGTCCTGCTGTCTGCAAGCACTCAGAATTTATGACAGACCTTCAGTATCTCACAACATCTTATAAAACACCAGCGAAACGGTGGTGTGTATACCTGTCGGCATTTTCTCTTCTGGTGCCTTTTAAATTCACATTTCTAAGCTTTTCCTTTGCAATGCAAGGACAGTATAAAATTCCTTGGAAAAAAGTTGCAAGTTGAGTTCCTTGCAGAATCACATGATTTTGGGACCTCGGACTTTAAGTAATGGCATCAGCTGCAGGATCAGTTGGCAGACCTTCTACAGCTGGATGGAGTATGGTGGTGGCACCTTTGGTGATGTTGGAATTGTGGCAGTGTCACATTTGGGTTGTGTGGCTGTTACTGCATCTGTGAGCCACAAGAAAAGAGTATCTTGGAAAAGCGCCATGCTGTAAAGGCATCACAACAGAAGACTCTTAAAAGGTACAAATAGATGGTAACTGAGTGGTAATGGGACACTACCACACTTCAAGTGGGCTCGGGTGGGTTTTGTGTGAGAGGGCAATTGACTGATTTCAGACGAAGCTGTTGTGACACAAAGGGGGATTTCACACTGAACGTGAATATTCAAAGCATGCCAGAAACTTTTTTTTTTTCTCCCCAGAAAAGAATTACATATGAAAACTGAAAAGTGTGGGGATTTTTCCTCTTTCAGTTGGAAGTGTTTGGCTCCTCTTTGCTTTGCTGTTGCAAACAATAGTCCGTTGCTAGATTATAAACTATCCCGTTTGTTAGCTCCTTGGAGACCGAGAGGAGCGAAGTGTGGATCAGTGCGCTTCAGTTTTATTCTGGTATTGAAAAATGACTGATCGGTTTGTCTGTGGCCATAAGTATCCCTGCAGAAGCTGTACCACAGCCAATCAACGCATATGCGAATCTCATCCTCCTGATCTGTGGAAGCCCTGCTAACATTGCCTCCCTTTCAGAGCATGTGTGGCAAGAAAGAAGCATGCTTAAGATATTACTGGCCACGTGAGAGATCCATGTATTTCCAGTTAAAGCATCCCCCATCTATGTAACCCTCTTTTTGCTTAGTTCACTAAATAGGGATATTTATGGCTCCTTGACATTAATGCTGGCTTTCTCTCTCAATGTCTATCTACAGGGGGTAAATAAATCCTAGGTCTTGTCTCAAAGGGGAGGATATCTGCTCATTATTTTACAGTGATTGCAAATCTTCTTCCTTTCAAAGTCTTTTTTAAACACATAGTCTCCAGATTTGGCTAGCTTAGGGCCATAAGCCCAGTGCACATTTGGCTAACATGAATCTCTGTGGCTCTTCTGTGCAAGCCATTTCCTTGTGCATATTCAGCAAGTCTCTTCATCAGAGACATTTCTGATGAGTCAGTGATTGCATTAGCAAACAGCATATTTTCAAGCTCCTACAGGGGCTAAGAAGACCCAGAAAGATGGAGAAAACCAGATCCAAATAAGTGTCTTCTGATCCATCACCCTGGCTAGCAAATGGTTGGGTCTGTGTTCTTTCCTTTCATTTGCCTGGGCTGTGACAGCTTATAAGACTAACACAAAGGCTGAGCTGAGACCCCACAGAAAACTGGGCTTGAAGGGTCATCTTAAGTACAGTTACAGGTAGCTAGCCTTGGCCAGAGCTCCAGCAGCATCAGTGCTACTGCTCGATAACATGTACAAGATTTTCCTGGCAGCCAAGTGGAGAAGAAGATTTAACAGAAAGCAAGATCAAGATAATCACTTTCCCCCTTCCCCCCTTTCCCAAGCCCCAGAGCTCAGTAGAGAAGGCTAGAAGAGCAGCTGGGAGCAGGTGCGCACAGTTCAAAAACATGTGTGCAGCAGCACTTGTGAGGATGCCTGCAATCTTCAATGGGCGCTGTTGATGGGTTTTTGAAACACTATTTAAGCCCTTGGGTGTGTCTAAAATTACCTCACGTGCAGCGAGCATGTCCCTTGCATGCCAGAGGATATTGGTCTGAAATGCTCTTACTCAGTCTGTGCAGAAGCACTGTTTCATGCTGACATCTCTGCCAGATGTCACCATCCTCCCTGATCTGCAGCCAGAGCAGTTTCTGAGACTGCTCCTTAAACTATTCCTGTCAAAATGACCTCATGCTATTACTCTAGTATGGTATTTGATAGCTGGTCCTTGCTAACTGAGCTCATTCTGACAGAAATGAGCTGGAGAGGATTCTGCCAAGCAGTTTGCTGGCACGCCTGTGCTCTGGCACGCTGCAAGGTGGTGGTGAGCAGAAGGCTCCTCTGTGGCCCAGCTGCCTGCAGTGCACACAGCTGCCTGCAGTGTGCACAGCTGTCCGCAGGGAGCACGGCTGTCCGTATGGCACAGCTGTCCACATGGCACACAGCTGTCGTCAGGGTGCACAGTTGTCTGCAGGCTGTCCCGATGTTCGCAAGGCACACAGCTGGCTTCATGGCACACAGCTCTGCCTGGGGCACAGCTGTCTCAGGGTGCACAGCTGTCTGCGGGGTGCACCGCTGTCTGCAGGGAGCACATCTGTCTCCAGGGAGCACATCTGTCTCAGGGCACATAGCTGCCTGCAGTTGCAGAATTCCAGTAGCACTGCTCTTCCCTAAGTGGATTCACCTTAATACAGTTTAATTGAGCCTGACCAAATTCATGCCTTTCCTTAGTTCAGGTCGACTTCAGCGGGTTCCCAGCAGCTGCCAGGGACACAGCTCTTTCAGCCCTCGATTTGGTGAGGTACAGGGCATATGCTTGCTGAGGGCTGCCAGAGATTACAGCTGACGTCACATAAGGCGCCGCCCTGCCTGTAGGTGCAGACTGTTGAAATCTTGGCAGAATTACCTTTTTCCATGGCATCATGAAGGTCAAAAACTTGGAAGGACAGACCCTGAGAAAGGAATGGGATGTGACAAAACTAATGTGATATCTGTCAGGAGGGTTTTAGATGAAGCTGGTCTTGCCCTGGGCAGGAGAAAAGATTAGATGATCTCTCAAGGTCCCTTTCAGCACTATGAGAGAAAAATGAAATTCCTCATGTGAAGTACAGAATGTTACTGTCATACATGATCATGAACAAAATATTTAATAATACTAAATAATTAATAATACCACCACCAGCTGGCTCAGTGATTCACTGGCGCTGGGAGAGGTGCCAAAAACCTTTCCACCCTACCTGTTTTCCCACCTTCCCTGCATGTGTGGCAGTAATTTGCAGGATGATGGAGGCTGCCTGGCCAGCACAAGTATAACAGCCTTTATAGGGTCTGGTTTGAGTTTTCTCCAGACCAAAGCATCCCAGGAGGGATAGTCATCTGGTGAAGAGAGCAGCTGCCTTCTCCATGCAGGGGAGCGGTAATCCTGTGGCACACCGCACCTTCTGAGGACTGATTAACTTCAGACCTCTGCTCTCCGTGTAATGAACTGTACTTGCAGCTGGATCTGTACTTGCAACTGGACTGGCAGCTGGATCGCCTGCTCCGTGGTTGGCAGGACCCACTCCGGCGTGCGGCAGGGCAGTGCTAGTGGGAGGAAAACACTGGAAAGCCTGGCAGGTGCAGGGATTCAGAGCCCGCTGGAGAGCAGGGCCACGGAGCAGGGCAGGGAGGGTGGGACGGGCACAAAGGGCCCAGGCTGGTGGGGAACATGGGTCCCAGGAGATGGGGAAGCAGGATGGGATGCTGGGGCATATTCTGGCTGGGGATAGGCCAGGTTGGGACCAAAGGTTATTGACAGGATTTAATCCCTTCCTTTTGACAAATCTGATTGCAGAGGAGCTAGGAGGCACTGCCAGGCTGCAGTCCCATTGCAGGCAGACCCCCAAGGCTGCATGAGCCTTCCTGCCCTGCCCTGGGCATGCAAACCACCATCTCCTGCTTCCTGGGCTGCTGTGGCTCTCCATGAGCCAAATCCCCCCTGTTGGTGCAGAGCAGACCTGCAGAGGGGCCACGCTGTGGGAACCAGGGACAGGGACTGCCATCGGGTATGCAGTGCCAGGGGTTAGTCCGCAATAGAAATCACAAAATCAGGAGCCTGGTGAAGGCAAGAGTGCCCAGGAGAGGGGTGTTGCTCCAGTGGCTTAAGCATCCACATTATGTACAGGCCATGTTGGGCATGTCCCCACCGCAGCCTTCAAGTGCACAGTGAGGATACCTCGTTCAGCATATTCCTGCAAAACAGGTTGCATTTCAACTGCATAATTTATAAAATTTACGATACAAATAGCTGTCCCTTCTTCTGGGTAAGTTTGGTACAAATGGTACAAATAGCTGGGCTTCTCCTGGGTAAGTTTTCTCGCTGAGGAGGCAGACAAGTATCAGGGGTGTGCAAGGGAGAGGGAGGGAGCACACAGCAAGGGGAATGGGGCAACTGCCCTTTCAGCAGCCAGCCCATTCAGATTTGCTGGATGTAATGTGGAACTGCACTCAAAGGCTCGTCATGCTTTCTGATCACTACCAAGCAGGCAGCTGTTTCCACAGACTGCATAATGACTCCAAGAGTTCTGTGCTAGGCGTGCCACTACCTAACTTACAGCCCGTTGTTGTGTATGGGGAGTTGTTTCTTTTCCACGAACATTACTTTGTACTCACTAGCATTAAATTTCCAAATAAAACTCACCTCTTTCATCTCCCCACTGGTCAGTCACCTCTCTTCTTGCCTCTTCCCAAATCATTTCCAGATCTATCATGAAGAGACTGCAGCTGAAGGCTGACAAAGAGCCCTCGTCAAACAGACCATTATGGCCTGAACATTGTTCCACATTGTACATAGACTCCTTTTGCAAGATGAGAGTCTCTACTAGGAAAAGAATTAACAGGAAAAGGAAAAAAATTAAAAGAAATATAGCTCTGTAGATATTAGGGTTGTTAATGAATATCTGGTGGAAATATTGGAGACCGTTGTTGATATATAAATGTGGTTAGTCTCATTCAGACAAAGTTGCAGAAGATGAATACTAATTCCTTCTAATAATTTCTTTTTTGTACCTAAAATTAAGAATCTGACTTTTGAGAAACTGAAGAAAATGTGTCATTTGCTACATTTAAGAAAAAAAGGGAAGCAAGGGAAAAAACATAAGTAAACCCAAAACATTTGGGCTTATAGTAAAGTTCTTTAAATTCTCTTTCAGAGAAGTGTCATGTAAACTGGTGTTTTTCTGGCAGAAGTCTGTGATTCAGTGGTGATCTGCAGGACATCAGAACAGCTCTGCAAGAAGAATTATCTAACAGAAAGGGGCATTTATTTATAGGGGCATATATTTGTATTGTAAAATTATTTATATCGTAAATAAATATTCAAAGCATGCTTTTTAAAGTGTTTGTGAATGATAACTCCTGTGGCAGCACTGCACAAGATGACCCCAGTATTGTTTTCCAAGAGGTTAGGTGGGTTTTGATTGGAAAAAGTTGAGAAACACCATTATAAAATATAACAATCAGTGGGATCCTGTCAGTAGGGTTGGGAGGACCTGGCTCTCCCGGAGCTCTGTAGGACTGACTGAAGAGCCCCACCGCGTGCCATACTCCATCGTAATAGGTCGGCCTCTGGAATTACACCCACAGAGCACTCATGGTCTGTCCACAGTCACTTCTGCAAGACCTCCCCAGAAAGGTCACACTGATGGAAGTGGCAACTTGGGAAATATCTCCACTAGTTCTAGCCAAGGTAACTGTTCTCTGTTAATGAAATTGCTGAGTAAACAGGCTTTCTGCTGGATCAGGGAAGCATAGTTTGTCCCAGAATATCCCAGGCTTAGATTTAACGGTTTTAATCCATTGCTTGCTTCATTTACATATTATAGCAATTGACTCAGATCCAGGTGAAATTCAAAACTGTGAGTCAGTATTATTCTGTTCCTCAGGGTTTCCCTGGCAATCACATGACATTTAATAAAACAGCTAGAGGTAGAATAATCCCATCATAATCCCAGAATAGTCCCAGCAGCCCCATAACGTTGGAATGCAGATCCATTCCAAGGGGATATTTCTTTTGCAGTAGGCAAGGCGCTGGTATCTAGTGGGTAGAGGAGAAGTGATGAAAAGGACTTGGCATTTGACGTAAAGGCTTAGGGGGTGTTCAGTTCTACTGTTGCCTCTTGCTTGAGGACAGGGAGGGTAAAAGCGGCCAAGAAAAGATCTTTTTGTCAAAGTGATGGTTTCCAGCCCTCTTTACAGGTGCCACACTTAAGCTTCCAGGTCCGCCCTTCCTGCCCCTAGTGTAGGGTCTGACTTGAAAGTGAGCACTTGTTCTCATAAAAGATTGGAGGAGTTTTTTTCACCTTCTGGGTGACTTTCAGCCACTGCCTAGCACTGTTGGAGCAGAGCTGAGATTCTCAAGGAGCTGTACTGTGATAGGCTAGAGGAGCAAACTTCCCTTCAAAAAGGTCAGGTTGACCAAATCCTACCTTACTCCCTTTACCTAACACTTCTGGTGGAGTAGGGAACTCATCGAGAGCTGCCTTGCACTCTGCAAGGTTAGGTAGGAAGGGAGCAGAAGGATCTTTTCCTTCTGTCCCCATGTCAGACAAGTCCAAAACCACCAGCCAGCTCTCAGTGGCCTGTTATCATTCCTGACAGAGACTATTAGGAGTATGCAGAGCTGTGTTAGTGCACACAAACGTTAATGAGAGACATGTGAACGCACTGAATCTCTATCCTATGGGAAATGTGGATATTTTAGCTTCTCCTTTAATCTTGAGACAAAAATGAAAGGAGGAAAGGAACTAAGAGGAAGGAAAAGTCACAAGAATTAACATTTTTCTGGGACGGGAAGTCCCCAGAGATGTAATCTGAACCCTCAGAAATGTTAATATTCTATGGATAGGGAAGTGCCGATGGCTTTGATGTGACAAAACCTCTAGTAGGAGCAACATTTGGTGTTTCAAAGGGTTGATGTGAGAATGTGGTAGGAGCACAGTGCTGGTGGGGCCAGATGACTCATCCACTCCACTTCCCTGCTATCACAGGCATATGCACTGTAACACCACTATTTGCTTGAACACATTAAACTCAGTCTAAAAGTAGACTTCTCTTGCAATTTTGTTACATTTGGAATGCCTGACCCTGAATACCACTGCTTCTCATTTCTAGTAAAAATATAATTATGCGTATTAGCTCTTGTACCAGTATGGCTCTTTGGCTCTTCCTGCTATGCAGTTTCTGCCCACTGTCACCCAGTACTTTTGGAAGGTGTAACCACACTGCCTCTTCGTCCATTTTGCTAAACTATGCAAACCGGGAAGGCTACTTTAGTTTGCTCTTGTAGGACAGACTTTCCAATTTCTTGAGCATCCTTGTAGCTCTTGTCTGTATTGGATTATGGATGAACAGACATGTAAAGACAAGGTCTTATTAGACCCCTGCTTTCTGGCATGAATATTTCCCTCTTCACATGGAAATACCTCTCCTCATATAGCCTCAGCAAACTTCTGTTTTCCTCTGTCAATATTGTAGTGGTGACTCTGAGACATTCTGTGTCTAAGAGCTGCAGAGCTTCGTTAGTTCCCAGTGATGGACTGTCCACTAAAGGTCCCATTCTTGAGCCTAATCCCTATGCGTACAAATTTGTGTGAAGCATTTTTGTCCCATTTCTCTTGTTCTAGTCCCTGAGATGTGATTTTTTCCTGTATGTGCTATAATTACATGAAAACTGGCATTTTCCCATGTATGCATTCAATTAAACCTGTGTTTCATAAGAAGTTTTGTATGGGGCATGTTTCTTATTGTTTTGTTTATTAAATCAGTTTTCATAATTATTTGCTTTAATTATTTTCAGCTCTTTTTTTACAGTATCCTGCCACTGTTCTGGTTTAGTCTTTTCGGGCTGAGATCTGGTCTCAGAAAAGTTGTGTAAATCTGATGTAGTAGCATACAAACACAAAATGCGTCCACAGATTAAAACTGGAATAGCCTTTAGCATTGCTGAAGTGATTCAGGGTTAACTGAGATCAGATTCTGGCTGAGTGACTCCACTGAGATAATTTCTTTGAGTAAAAGAAGCAGGACTTTACCCAAAATGGAGATAGCATTGCACAATAACAAAAACATACCTTGAACTGGAGGTTCATTCTTTGGCTTGAAGCCAGTGGGAGGCTGCCAGCAGAGTACGGTCAGCCAGCTGAGAGTTAGGGGACCCAAGCTGGGCTCCTGTTTCTGTCCTAGTCTCTCTGAGCAACCATGGGTAAGACATCAATTCTTTCATGAGGTATTTAAAGGTCTCCGAGGACTGGGGCCATTAGTTCAGCTTTTCAAAGGAGCTGGAGAAGTAGACTCTTGCCTGATAGGATCTACAAGAATGCCTCAGCAGGCATCAAAAGCAGGTGCAGGTTTGCTGGGAAGGATGGATGAAAGGGCTGTGTGCTCCCCCCACCAAGTGACCGGTTTCCACTACCATGGTAAGGCTGCAGGTCTCACGATGAGAAAGAAGCCGGGAGCTGCACAGCCTCCCCATGGTTGCATCCAGCCCTGAGCTGGATGTAGGAGCTTCTGAAAAACCATACTAAGTGTTTGGATGCATTTTTAGGCTCTAAATATTTCTGGCACTTTAGTCCCTTTCTTCTTCATCAGCATTTGCATCTGCAAAAAGAAACAATTTCACTTCTCTGCCAGGGTGGTTGCTAGGATTAGTGCATTGGTGAGTGAAGGGCTGCGATACTGTAACAGAGAAAGTAATAGAAGTCCCTGAGACGTGCATCTCTGTGCAGTTAGCATGGGAATTTGCCAGCATTGTGGCAGGGCTGATTGTTTTAATTAAGCCTCAACATATTTGCAGGAAGAAAACTGTAAACAGAGAATACAAATGTGACCATTGTTATTTGCAACTCAACTTTCAAGCATCTTGCCAGATTATAAATCTTGACTGCATGTACCTCTGCTGTTTCTCAGGTCTGAACCAAAAATATTTACCAAGGAAATAATGTTTGTAGCGATGATCTCAGACCAGTGCAACTCATTAGCTAGTAATGTGCCTGCAGGCGGTACTAAAGATTCGATCCATCTGGAATGAAATAGCAAGGGATAGCTGGAAGCTGTATTCAATCCTGATGGTGGGAAAAGCCTTAAAACTCCTTGATTGCAACACATGAAAGCTGTGAACCATCAATAACCAAAAAAATATGATGTGCCAGCTATAGCAAAAGTAACAGCAGGGCAATGCCATTATTTGAGGTCATTCCACCTTCATCTTGTCAAAGAAGGATAAAGGAAGGGCATGACATAAGCCAGATCTCTAGCATATCCCTCCCTTGTCAGTAGGACCTAATTGGTATTAAATACTGAATGTGTCTGGATTTAATATAACTCCTCTGCTCAATTACTTCATTCACTCAAGCAATGGAAAGCTGCCCATTTCAAGAGTTTATAGGGGATAGCTTGCTTTAAGTTCTTCAGATATCAGAGGCCCAAATGTCTTAACTGGTATTTTATTAATAAATTCTCAAAAAGATTATAACTTGTGCCAAGCAGGGGAGGCAAAACCATGAACGATTAGGAGGGAACGGGCTCTTTTCTATGTAGTAAATCTTTTTGAAGCTGCTTAGAATTGAATGTGAACACTGGAAACCTTTTTCCAACACTGTCAGCAAGGGTCATTGGGAAACAAGCAAAGCACAACAGGGGAAAGGTAAACTTATTCTGTGGCATCTCTGACTGTTGAGCCCATTTTAGGGCAGTGGGGAGCTGAGGCTCCATTGCCCTTTTGCTCTATGGCTTCTCCGCTAGCAAGGGGGAGCAGGGAAGGTGGCAGAAGGCTTCATGGCCGAGTAGGAAATTAAGCATTTCAGATATACCCCAAGCTCGTAGCAAGTTGCTTGAGAAGCAGAAGCCAAATGCCAGGAGTAGGGATTTCCTTCTGGATTTGAAGTTGGTGGTCAGCCCTGGCCATGATGAAAAAATTACTGCAGCGAAAGCAGTGTGGAAACTGCTGTCTGCTGCCTCCCACTCCACCTGGAAGTGCCTTTGTCTTGCAAGGCTCTCCAAAGCAGAATGCCAGTCTCCAGGGGGTCCAGCTGCAGTCTGGGTGAGGTAGGACAGGGCTGTCGCACCACGAGGCTGCTGTTGTGCCTTGCCAGTCTGGTTAATACTAATAAGGAGGGAGCAAGGTTTGACCTCATTAGCTGCCAGGTGTTTCTGCAGCTCCTGAAATGGTGGGGCACTGACCTCAGCCAAAAGTCTGCACTCCACGTTAATAAATGAAGCATTTGAGCAGTTGTGGCAGATTGATGGGCTCATAAAAAGCAAGATGGAAAGGGACCTCAAAGCATCATCTAGATCAGTGTTTCTTTGCCTCTGGTCTGCAAGGCATCAGGAGACTGTTTGTGAAAGCAATGCAAAAAATCTGTTGTAAAACCATACCCACCCACCTGATATACTCTTGTGTGTGCCAAAACATAGTGGGGGAAACTAAACACAGTGAATGAGTGCTCAGAACTTAGATTCATTTTCATTCAATAGTAAATGAAAAGTGTGGTGGTAATGCTGCACAGGAGCTGGAGATCTCTCAGATGGTTTGTGTGGCTTTTCATTTAAAAAAAAGAAAAATCATTCAGATGCAGTAGTCCAGACTCTACCTGTGTTTTCTGGAGAGATCAGCTCTAACCATTCATGAGAGAAGTTTGTCTAAGCTGCATCTGAGTTTCCTAGACACATCCCCTTTTTCTCACCTGAAAGTCTACCTGTGCAGGACCATAGGAACCTGCCTGTATCTCTGAGATTTCCAGCAGTCCAGCCAGGAGAGTGACCCCAGCCAGGCTGCCTGAGGACCAGAAGTCTCAGGCTGGTGGCCTCTGGGCATGCACAGACCACCTGCATGATGGGAAGATGGTGACTCCGGCTAAGGCATGATGCCTCCAGCCTGTTCTGTGTACTCTGCAATGTGCATGCACCCACATGTCTCCCTGAGGTTTCCCAGGCAGAAGAGGGGAGCCTACTCCAGCCTGCCCTGAGATGCCACCTGGGTTTCTGTACCCTCCATCTCTAGGGTACTCCAGCCTCTCATGAACCACCCCCCACTATTACAATTTTCATTGCATTCTGCTTATTTTTACAGTAAATGGGCTCACTTGTGGCTGTCAGTGCTGTCTACATAATATTTAGATATGGAGTACCAAAGATATTGTGTAAACAAATGGGACGTAAATATGGACAATGTTTTTTTCTGCTGTTGCCTTCTTATTTTTTATGGCTAAATCTCCACATTTTGCAGGTAATGCTATTTGACCTATTAGATGTGTTAATTGTCTTGCTCCTCTCAAGCACTTTTCATCTGTTCTTTGTTGCTGAGACACTAGCAAGTAAATACTCATTTGTAACCCTAATGAAGAATCTCTTATTAGATCAACACAAACCTCTGTCCAGCTGTGCATCTGTACCAGTTAAGTCCAGGAGGGCTGCAGGCAGGAGAGGCTGAGCAAACTCCATCTTACTGCAGCTCTACTAATATCAATACAACAAAATCAGGATGTACTTTTTTCCATTTTTTTTAAAGGAAGTAATTATTAATTTTTCTTTTGCCTTATTTGTGTTTCCTTTTTGGAACATAGATAGTCTTACTGACTTCTCGGTGTGACGTATATTTTTATATTACAGTTTTTATATTCCATTAACCAGTTCTGGGCCAATGTTGGGAGTAGACAGCAAAAAGGGTCCCCACTCTACAAGCAATTCAAGAGTGAGTATGAATGGCTGGTTCCCTAGAACAATGCTGCAACAAGGGACTAAAGGAAAGTAAGACAAATAAATCTCCATCTCTTGGCCATAGCTCACCTGGAAAGAAATTTCTCTCCCAAATTTGCAGCAATTTTTAAATGAGATTAATCAAGGTTTGCTTGATTTAAAAAGAACATGTAAAACCATATAGTAGGTTTACCTGATTATATCTGCCATAAGGACAGAGCTATTGTTATGTGCTATTACTCTGAAAAGATTTTTTACAACCCTTTCTGCTATGCGGAACCGCTAACCAAGGGGTACAACATGGCGATGATAACCTGAGGGCAAGATCTCCTGTCAATGCTAGCACATTTCTTGAATGGTATCTAAGGTTAATTTAAGTATGTGTTGCAGTAGCCTGATTTCTGAATCCTGATTTGGGTGGGTAATGTATACATATTAACAAAGGAATACAAGTATTATCTGTCTTTTGGGTTTTCCGAGTCGTATTTTAAAAATAATGACGCATTAAACTGTACTTTATTTCACTTGACTTTTCTTACACTATTATATAAATAACATAATGTATGCATCATAATGCATATAAATTGTCCATGTGTGCACAGTCGGCTGTCAGCTATCTTTGGAGGGATTTTTGGGACTGCACAGAACGTGTGCCAGTGATGCTGAGGTGGGAGTACACGCAGCTGGATTAATTCTAGCACTAATAATCCTTCCCAGAACCTCAGCGCAGTGTAGTAATGTAGCAATAACCAGCTGGGATCCTGCAGAGCTGGCCCTGAACTGGATGGAGCTAATAAGTGCCGGTGGGCCCCAGCTGGCCCCGTGCAGAGCCACCTGGCAGGCAGTGCATCATGATCCCCGGAGAAGCCTGGAGCGTGCACATTTTATCCTTCTGCTATGCAGGTATCCAAACCTCCTTCCTCTTTCGGTAATTCATTCATGGAGCACATTTCCAGGGGAGTAGCAAGATCTAAAAACATTGTTTCTAGAAACCCCTGGCTGGTAAAACACTCAGAAAATGGAAACTGCAGTATAAAGCATCACTGTTTTGATCTGCCTTTGTATTCTGTCCTGTTGGGAATGACAGGCCCGTGGCATTCCAAGATAATAATATGGCCTAGGTTCAAAGGCAACATTTCACTCAAGGAACAAATAAATATGGCAGCCTTTTAGCCCCAGCCCTAGTTGTACAGCTCCTTGCGCACTCGGATGCTTCTTCAGCCACTGGGGTTTTTTGATGGTGCTGAGAACTTACATTTTAACAGTTCCGAAACCACAGAAATGAAGGTTTCTGGAGCTTGCTGTCCACCTTTAGGTTTCCCAGTTTTTTAAACAAGTGCCCAAGCTTTACACAATTTCAGTCATTCAGTAAGAGTCAAAATCTAATGTCCACTCTTTCATTTTGGAACAGGATATTGGATCTGAGAGAAGGATCTTACACTTGTGTTCAGTGCAGCCTCCTTGCTTTTCACACAATCGAGTGCTGGGGGGTTCCCATAGGTGTAGAAGAAGCCAGCAGCTGAGTTATGGGGTCAGAGTGTTAGAAAGAGGATTCAGGTGATGCCACAAACAGTGCAATGGAAGCTGCCATATCCATTCACCCACCTGGTCACTTTGTCCTCCCAGTGTGTGCTCTGGGGACTAAGTTAATTAAGACAAGTCGCAGGTCTCTGAGACTTCCCACTCTTGTAGGCACCACTTCATTTACAATCTCTTTCAAATCCTGCCTGTCCTGAGATGGGAGGGGATTTCTGAACCCAGCCATTAAGCTGGACTTGGCAAAGCCTCTGTTAGTATTTTAATGCAACATTCTGCTTTGGGACCCTGCATCTGCTATTTGAGGACAAAAGCTATAACAGAAAGCAAGGCATTCCTGAGAGGCAATGCAATTTGTACGTGGCATCCTTATGTTACCCTCCTTGTGCAGCATAGAGCTCTTTAGAGACCCCTCTTTGATCCAAGTTGAACTTTAGCCCTTTGGAGTTCAAAGGTTATGTCAAAAACTTTCTTCCTGGCTTTTAACGTCAGCAACTAGCGATTTAAGCCCTAATGGTGACAAACTCCCATTGTTTTCTGCACACCAGGATTTAGATGGGATTAAATTCAACGAGATGTGCAGCAGGTCTCTGCAGCTTGCTGCTGGTAATGGTGTTTCTCGTTAGGATCTTTAGGATCTTAGGGATCTTTAGGCTTTCAGGAAGAAACTTAGTGCCCAGTTCTAGTCTGCATGTATATCCTGAACAAAACAGCCTTGTCCAAATACATTTTGGTGAAACAAGTTAAGAGGGATCCCTGTTTATCCCATGTGCTTCCATTTTTCTATGCTTCTGTTGGCTGATGGAGTTTAGAGATGTGTCACAAACCACCAGTGCCCAGAGAGCTTCCTATTGCTTAGTTTCCCATGGATAGCCTTGCAGGAAGAGAAAGCACAAACGTTTTGCTCATGGGTATCATGACTAAATTCAACTTTTAATATTACCAGTCCAAGCCCAGATGTGTAGATGCTCTGTATTTCCAGTGAGCCTCAGCCTCTAACAGGAAAAAATATCAGAAAATGAAGGCAGATGCTGTCAGAAAGTATTGCTTCCCCTGGAGGGAAGGGAGAGAATGAAAGAGATCATCTGGCAGAGCAAAATATTTTGCCTAGTGAGATTTTGGAATGGTTCCCTAGCCACAGTGGGCAAACCCTTATGTATCTCTTATCTGGGCTCTGTACTTATAAGTGCTTTTAATGCATCTAACAAAATCCAGTCTTTTGTAAAAAAACACAATAAATCACTTTAGCCTGTCAGCCTGTAGGTGACAGCTTGATCTACCACGAAATGCAGTGAGAGCAGAGCCTTGCACAGTAGGATCTGCTGTTTGCCTCTGATATGCTGCTGCATCACGGCCAGGGAGCAGATCCCACCTGGGCAGTATGGCACTCTCTTCAAAGGCCAGCATGGAGGACCTCCTTAGGGCAACTTGAAAGCGCAGCAACATGGAACGGAAAAGGCCAGGGTCACGGTGGAGCATAGATCACTCCTCAGGAGCCGCCACACAGCCTGCAAGACACTTGGCACTTCCTGGAAGCCTCCGAGTTGCAAGGTTTCCTGCATTAATTAGCTGGCTGCTGAACTGCTGAAGTGAGTGCTATAAATCAGCAACGTGATTTTTGATGACTCCAGCACTCAGGGTGTCGTGGTTTAGCCCCAGTCGGCACCTAAGCACCACGCAGCCGCTCGCTCACCCTCCCCCTCCCTGGTGGGATGGGGGAGAGAATCGGAAGGGCAATAGTAAGAAAACCCACGGGTTGAGATAAGAACAGTTTAATAATTGAAATAAAATAATAATAATAATAATAGTAATAATAATAATAATGATAATAATAATAATAATAATTGTAATGAAAAGGAGAACGAGAGAGACAAAAAAAACCCAGGGAAAAGAAAACGAGTGATGCAACCGCTCACCACCCGCCGACTGACACCCAGCCAGTCCCCGAGCAGCGATCGCTGCCCCCCGGCTAACTCCCCTCAGTTTATATGCTGAGCATGACGTCATATGGTATGGAATAGCCCTTTGGTCAATTTGGATCAACTATCTTGGGCTGTGCCCCCTCCCAACTTCTTGTGCACCTGGCAGAGCATGGGAAGCTGAAAAAGAAAGTCCTTGACTAGTCTAAGCACTACTTAGCAACAACTAAAACATCAGTGTGTTATCAGCATTCTTCTCATACTAAATCCAAAACACAGCACTATGCCAGCTACTAGGAAGAAAAGTAACTCTAACCCAGCTGAAACCAGGACACAGGGTTGCAGGAGCGCACTTGCATGGCTATACAAAACTCACGTCAGGCTTGGTTGCCTTTAAATGGGGCAAGAAGCATCTCAACCTCATTTTTGCTCGTGCTACCCCAAAAGTACCAAGATACCTAACTCCTGTCCTGTCTGGTCATAGCAAGGTACCTTAGATCCCTGGGTTCTCTATGGCTATGGAGGAGGGCTTATGAGAAAGTCAGATTTGATGTTATGTGTGCCCCATTAACAGCTTGACCACCGAGTTCTTTGATGGCTGTGAGTGCCCGTGGACGTGGTGCTTCTCAGATACTGAGGGTCCCTGAGGAGCTCAGCCTAAGAGTGCACTGACAATATAGGCACATTAGGGGCATCTGCACCATAAATATCCTGTATAAGTCACTGGGTTGTCTGCAGGCAGGAGTTCAAAGCAGGCTTCCACAAGGACCTCCTGGAGGTCACGCTGAGAGTCTGGAGTACAGGCTTGAGGAAGGTGTGACGTGACTTGGTGAATATGTAAGAAAGCACAGCAATGATCTTTTCAGATGCCAAGGAATGGGTCAGAGAGGGAAGAAAGTGGGGCAAAAGAATGAAATATCACAAGGGGAAAACACAGGAGGGGGAAGCACAATATTGAACTTCAGGTGCGACAGCCTCAGATCCACACAGGTCCCAGCAGACTTTGTCATGTACCTCTGTGTGCAGAGGTAGCAGGTGCAGATAGCACAGGTACTGGTGTTGAAAGAGGCCTCAAGACTTGCCCCAATGGAGCTTGTGGCCCTCAGACATGCCCCCATGGTTTTCAGGGTCCATCTTGCGTGGGCGCCAGAGCAGATGAACATCCTTCCCAAGCAAAGAAGAAGAGAGCAGTACCCCAGTGCTGCACAGCCTTGCTCCTGGGTAGGCAGGGGTATCTCCATGTCTGCAGCAGCCTCTCCGCAGGCAGATGCAGAAGCAATAGCCCAGCTTGGCAACGGGGACTTGGGAGGTTTCCATTCTTTGCTGTTTCAAAGGGCCTGCCAATGCCTCTGCTGTTTCACACTTTGCTTCCCTCAGAGATCTTGGATAAACATCACCTCTCCACCCCAGGGAATTACCACATTTGTTTCTCCTTCAATGTTCATAGCTGCTGCTGCAGAGGTTTTGCTGTGCAGCAGGGCTTTGAGAGGATGGCCTCACACCAGGGACTTCTCCCGTGCCTTAAATGGCGGCAACTGGCTTAGGAGCGTGCCCTGACACAAGGACAGGAGCAGCTGCGATTTCTCAGGACTTGGCACTTTGAGGAAAGGAAATACTTCGAATGCTCTTTTTGTTTCCCTGCTGGGGCAGCGTGTTCCCCAAGGAGAGGGTGCGAGAGCAGTGTCTGTGGGGGATGGGGATGGGTGCCTCACACAGGGGAAATGACTGCTGGGCAGAGCTCAGCCCAGAGGCAGGATCAGGCCATCTCTTGGGGGCAGCACTCCCTGGCTGTCCCTGGGAGGTGACGGGTGGTGCAGTGAGGTACTGCTGTCACCCTGGGCCTGTGCAAAGGATAGGCTGGTGTGGGGAGGCAGAAGTCCCTGCCAAGATGCCCTGACAAGTCTGGTTTATCCCATAACCACAGACAGCTTTTTCTCTGATGGCATCATGACCATGAGATATAAGACCACAGGACACTCACTTACCTGTGCGTGGTGCGAAGAGCTGTCCTTGGGAGCCTCTGGCATGAGCAGTGTGCCTAAAGTGCCAGGAACAGGTTTTACCCCTGAGTTAGCCTAGTTTGTTATTGTGGCAAGCTCCCCCAGTAAGGCTCAGAAGAAGGAGCTGTGAGGGTGTTTACTTTTCTCTTCCCACACCTTCCCTTTACTATTCTAAAGTTTCAGTGAGGCAGCAACGTTTCGTTTGTATAACCTATTAGTACCCCCTTCCCTTGGGCTACACGGCTTTGTGCTCCGATCCCCTTATGTCTCCTGAGACAGCTTGGGTCAGGCCAGCTCTGCAGTCGCCGGGCAGTCCCAGGTGCTCCAGGGAGCCCTGCGTAGGGCACTGTAAATGATACCCTCCTTTTCAAATTGCTACCAAATGATGAGCCTGATCCTGCAGTACCCCAGGACTCTGCAATTGCCACTGGAGAGAAATGTGCTGCACCCGCCATGGAGGTGACGTGCGTTAGGGCAGGCTGGAAATCTTGCAAGGAAAATGGAGGGCTCAGTTATTTGGAGAATTTGTATAAAGCATCTGCCTTGGGTAAACTTTTTTCAGTTGGAAAACTAGGAAAAAAATGTGGCTACAAATGGAAATAAGTTAGGTTTTCAGCTGAATATGGCAAGATTGATTGCTTTTTCTCTCAAGAAACTTAATTATTTTCAGCTGTACTCTGAGGGCTACTTGTTGGAAAAAAATTCTGCTCAATTCTGCTAGGTTTCTGTGCAGGAAGAGCTTTTTGCCATAGTGGTACAGAAGTGGTATCCTATAAAGGTTTTAAGTGTGGGATATTGGCTCTTAGCAATATTATAGTGCCCTTTGCAGATGCAGAAAGGTGTAAACCTTGCTGGCAGAGCTGAAGAACAAGTTATTCAGCCTCCTCAGTTCTGCTATCCAAACTATTGTCATCCAAACCCATAAACCATAACTAAGCCATAGCTATCCAAAACTAGAGTTTTGGACAGATGTTCCTGACCTTGCTATTCTGCTTTGCAGCTTGGTGTTGTACATTCTTCAGTTTCGGGCAATATCAGCGAGTCTGGGAAGGAATCCATTCATATAACTTATCCAGCATATCAATTTGCTGCTCTCAGAGTGAAATCACTCAGTAGTGGGAAACACATAAAAAGGACACACAAGGTTTAATGTACACTTTAATGACAAAGAGATTACCAGATGTATCAGTCCAGATCTCTAAAAGAGCAATTTTCTGGGGTATTGCAATTTTTTTGCGTGAATTCACTGAATTCTTCTGTACAAATAGAACATGTGGCTTTTTATTCACTATCATTAATCAATGCATCACAGATAGTAGTGATTCCTGAAACCATTTTCTCTCCATAGTTTCTCATACTTTTGCCTCCGCCCAGCCCCACCATCTCCTTTTCCCCTGTGAATGCTGTGACCTAGATCGACAGTGCAGTCTATATGTTCCTGTGCTGGTTTCCTGGGCTTAAAAGGAGAGTGAGAATGCTTAGTCCCTCTTCTAAAGAGCTTTCAAACCTTGGGCTCTGCTGTCACTTTATTTTGGCTGTTGCCCAGAGCATCTACGCAAGCGTGCGCTGCTCTCCAGCACGAGCGTGCTCAGGCAGATGTGTGCCAGGCGCTCCCTGGGACCCGGGGCACAAGTACTGTGCCCAGGGGACACTGCAATACAGGCACTCAGGGCGTCCCTTTGATGAGGGAGGCAGACCTTTTGTGCTCAGCACATCACCTCGAGGGGCTCCCCCACCCGAGAAGGGGCTGAAACGTGGCAGTGCCCGTGCTGTGCACAAGGTGTCCGATGCCAAGGGAGCACCCGAAGCAGGAGGTGGTCAGCTGTGCTGGAGGGATCCGTGCAAGCCTCAGAGGAACAGGAGGACAAGGCGGTGTTTGGTCACAGGCAAAAGGCCTCTTTTGTCCCAAACAAAAACTTGGCAGCAACACAAGCACTTCTATGCCAGTGTTGCACTGTGGTGGAAGCAACACAAGCACTTCTATGCTCTCCTCTGGTCAGGACGAGGGCACCCCATGCAGCCCCGCTTTGCGCATTGCTAGCCAGGGCTGCTCTGGAGGGAAGAGCAGGGTAACTCCCTCCCGGGCAGACGCTGCCTTCGCAGTCTGGGCCTCAATACCAGGCGTGCAGTCCTGGACCACCAGCAGGTGCTGTGGTGAGCTGCAGGCTGTCCCAGAGTCACTTGGTGATGTTCAGAAGCTGGAGGAAAAGAGATAAGGAGGAAACAAGGCCGCTAAAACTATCCTATAACTACGTACTATTTTTGCATAGGAAGAGTGCTATGCTACGGTGTGAATCCTTGCAGCACTGCAGAGTGGCTGGCTGGGTGTTAGAAGGGCAGCCAGCACAGAGTGTTTTCAGGAGCTCATCCTGTGCTAGATAGTTTTTTGAAGTGGTACCAGCCACTGTTTGGAAGAGATGTATTTGCTGCTGAGCTGTGCGGCCGTCACTCCCTCTCCACGTCCCAGCACCTGGCAGGGCTGGCCAGCAGACCCGGGAGGCCACCAGCCTGCCAGTGCCGGGGCTGCAGGGCAGGAGCTGTGCTTGTCCTGCAAACGCACAGGGCAAGCCTCCTGCTGTGGGGAGCACGAGGGGGACCGGTTGTGTCAGCCCTGTGCTCATTCAAGGCTTGATCAGCTTTAACTTGTCAGAAGTTTGGCACCCAGATGCTGAGGTGTCTCTGAACACCTGTGATTCAGAAGAAAAATAAAAGGATGAGGTTTTTGGATAGGTTGCTTACTGCAGAGCTGCCAGCTCTCGCGACTTGTAACATTGGGTTTTTTGTATCTCAGCTGCCAGAATTAGAGTACCACTGAGAATAGCAGTTTACATTTCTTAACTTAGTTTCCTAAGAAAGCCAGGCTTACAGGATCAGCATGCCTATCCATCTGCCTTTCAATCCCTCCCTAATGACTTTCAAACCTCTGAGCAGACTGGGGAGAAGGGCTGAAGTCTCAAAGTTATTAAGTTTGTCATACAAACTTACATTGCGACACTGGGCAAGGAAGGGAAGGAGAGGAATCTTGTTAAAACACCCCCAAGGGAAGAACGAGCAGGACTGGGTTGTCAGCCTTGCTTTTTGTTGGCAGCTGCCTGCCCAGCCTGTGCACGCAGGCAGGTCTGTGGGTCCTCCTGTGGTGCTCCTGCCTAGCCAGCTAAGGCAGCTGTGGGAGAACAGCCATCATCAGTTCTGCTGCCTGCAGAGCAGTTTTAGCTTACCTGCAAATCTTCATGGCTGCAAAAATAACCTGGAAAATAAGAAGCCTACCATCCCCTGGTTTCAGAAGGCCTCTGTGGAATATGCCCTGGATGACGACATTTTAAAAGCATGGGTCTTTGAATGCTCTGCATGTAAGTAAGCATTTCAGTATGCCTATGTTCTCCCCTACCTGACACCCCTGGCAGAAGGGTGAAGTGTGAAGTCTGGTGTTTTGTGACTCAGCATCACTATTGATACCTCAATATCTTTGTTGTACTTATCCTCACAAAACCTCTTCTGAGCTGGGCAGAGCTGTTGTCCATTTTCCTAATGATGAACCATGAGATTAAGCAACTTGCTTGAAATCATGAGAAGTCTAAGGCAGAGAAAGATTTAACTCTACTTCTGCCATGCCCCAGGCTCCCATACAAAAACATGTAAGACACGCTGAGAACCACTGGCAAAATCAGCTGTGGATAAGCAAGGCCAGTTGCGTTCACTTACCGTGTAAATAAGAACAGCACAAAAACTCAATATATAAACCCTTTTGTGATTTGTTTTGTAGGTTCTTGAGAATAAAAGTTGTCTTTCGCTTTGATTCTGCAGCACATTGAACGGTAGGACCTTGATAAGCTTAGTATAACACCACCTATATGAACAATTAATAAATGCATAGCAAATGATGGTACCAGTTCTCAAGGGGTTACTATAACGTCTGTTATTTTTTTTATTTAGTTCATGAATTACAGGTTAGGAGCACAGCTTTTCCCCTTGCTGTTTTTTTTTTAAGGTGCTATGAGATCACCTAAAACTTAGTAAAGTATTATTGGCAGTCACATTCCTGTGATATTTCTTTAATTGAAAAGAGAAAAAGAAAATCAGCTCCACCATTCCATCTCCTCTAATTGAGTTTTATTTATGGACACACTAGAGAAAAATTTTGTGGGCTATTCCTTATTTAGCTGAAAGAAAAAAAAAATCCAAACACTTTCACTAACAGCTGCTTCTTCGAACCATTTAGGCAGTCCTTTTACTTTTAATAAAATACCTGGTTTTCTGTAAAAATATTTTATAAAGTGATTAAGAAGCCCATGCATAGAGGTTGTCTTTGCATTTCACGGCATGGAAGGTGATTGGTCATTTCCAAGCAGACTTTATTCCTCTCTGTGTCAGCAGGGTCTCAGGTTTCACAATTACAAGGACACAGTCCCTTTATGAAAGCTCATGTTGTGAACTGAGGGAGAGAAGGGGATCCACAGAATTCTCCTATTGCAGAGCTCAGAAAAAAGGATGCTCTTTTCTGCATCATTTGGTAGGTCCTTTTTAGTCAGAAGGAATGATCTGAACTAAGGAGACTGGGCACAGCAGCCACACGCAATGGTGGGGCAGCTATTTTCAGCTCCAGCTCCATGCCATACCTTCAGCCAAGGTCTACTGTGCTCCTTCTCCCTTCATCCTCCATCTCACAGCCCCCAGGAGGCTCCAGCCCAGGAGCTTCAGCAGATATGGCAGAAGGGCAGGAGCAGGGCTGGGGTCCTGAGGCAGGAGTCAGCTGAGAGATGTTCAGGGCTCAGCTTTGCTGGAGGACTGACATGACTCAAGGATGGTGTTTGCAAACAGCACACAAGTCCTGTGCAAGAGAGGAGATGTGGGCAAGGGAGTCACATCATCTCCAGGTGTGGTAGCCAGCCCTTGATAGCATGCAAGAGTTTAGAAGAGGTTTGGGAAGACTTAGGGAAGACCTACCATCATATGAGACCTGGCTTCAGCCTGAGCAACTTGTGCCTGAGTAATCTGTTTCCTCAGCAAATGGTTTTCTAGACAATGGAAATGTGGTAAGGCGAGTTGGATTTATGGGAACGCTTGCTGCTGTGCCCTATTGGGAAGGATCAGTTTAACTAGGAAAGGCCGTGGTGGGAAGAACAGTAGAAGAATGGCAGTGAATGAGCAAAAGATAACAGAGATAGGTCTAGGCTCCTGTGTGACCCTGGAGGGCTGTGGGTAACCTCCTGAGGTAACCTCCTTCCCTGCCCCTTCTCCTCCTGCTTAATACCAAGCACGGTATTTATCAGCTAGTAATGCAAAAGAGTCAATGAACTGGTCCCCAAGGGCTAATATAGCTACAGACTCACTAAAATGCCTAATTACCATGCTGAGGAATGTAAGATTGCAATAACTCATTCAGTTATAGCTCACTTTTTGTACTTCAGGATGAAAATCCCCCCTGCATATGTAAGTTATTAGTTGTTTGTATTAATACTTTCTAATACAACAGCGATAGTGCCTGGGAAGCTGGACTCCATGGTAGGATAAGCAGCTCTCTGTCTTGCAGAGTGTGAACACGCATACCTCATCGATTTCTGCCAGTGTCTCCGGACATGCTAAAGCCTGTAATCAGGTGCAAAAGTTCTTTAAAGACCAAGTATTGGTTTTCAGATGATGCCTTTGAAATGCTAATGGCATTGATCAGCCAGCAAGCTGAAGCACCAGTCCATCCCTGGGACAGAAAGTGAAGGAAACAGCATTTCCTGGGCAGCGTGGGTACCCGTAGCCTGGCTGGGTCTCTTCCAGGGGGCAGCAGCCCAGCATGGTGCTAGCCAAGCAGTGGGATGATCTGGGGGAACAGCAGAGCTGTTTGGACTCCTGCGTGTCCTGCCCGTGGCCAGGTGTGCCAGCCCCAGGTGGTTGTACTGGAGCGCCTGGCAGGGGAAGGCACTCAGGGAAACAGACTTATCAGTCAGCAGCTGAGCCCAAGCCATTTTTTTGTTTCAGGTTGACTCAAAAAGTCTGTCTAGGCCCAAATCAAGTATTTTATTGCATTTTTAACATTTGTTTTGAAAAGTTTTAAAAAAATTTTGGATTATCAGAAAAAAACACTGTAGGAGAAAAACCTCCACTATCTCAAACTGAAAAGTAGAAGTGGTTTCTTCTGACTTGTTCGAATAGGTTATTTCCCTGCTTTTAGTTTCTTCTGAAACCTATTGTCTGAATTAGACCAAAGTCCAAGAACAGCTTCCATCCCTTCAAGGCTGTCCCCATTCCTTTTTTTTTAATCTGTTTTTACTCTTCATTAAAAAATGTTTTGCTCTGTTCTATGACTGTTGCATATGCAAGGTGTATGCCCACATGCATTTTCTGAGAGCAAGAGCCAGGCATTTCTGGCAAACCTGAAAGCCCTCCACTCACCCCAGGGCTTACAGCTCTGGTAGCCGAGGACTCTTGGAGCCCTGTCACCCCATGCCCCAGGGCACTCTGCACAGAGGGACTGCCCTGGCACAAGGATCTTAAAGCCAAAATCTGCCCACAGTGTAGCTGTTTCCAGACTCGTGACCCCAGATCCAGACGCAAGCCTCACTTCTGCTTGAACTTCCACCAGGCTCCCAGCCCCTAGTTTGGCAATTGCTGCTGTAGTTCATCGAAAGTTTGTCAAAATCCATACAATTCCACAAGCCCGCAGTTTCAACAAATCAGCATTTTTCTGCTGAAACCTGTTCTGCTGGAAATTTCCCAACCCAGTTCTACAGAGAGCCATTATTTCTGAAACGCTTTTGTAAACATTTATTGCAGGGTTTTTCTTAATGACAGCAGCCACAGACTCTGGCTGAGCTTAATTTGGCAATTTGCAAATCTCACTCCTTTTTGTGTTTTGGCCAGTTGGAGGAAGGGAAAAATTTTTTGTGTCTTTCAACACCACCGCTGTGGTTTGGCTGCAAGATGTGCTACAAAATGTTTCCTGGAGATGTCCCTGCCTGACACAGCAAGACTGTGGTACTCAGGGCATTGCTCTGATAGTGGCAAAATACTCTACATTTGCGTAGCATCCTTCTCTTACAAATCTTCAACATAAACAAGGTTTACCAGTGCATAGAGAATTTCAAGTAGATGGGAAGAATCTCAGCTTGTGTTGCCTCCGTGAATTTTATTTGGTCTTTACTAGCAAAAGGACACCAAGCCTTACCCCAGGGAAAGAGGAGAGACCAGATCCTGGAGGCACTCAGCATCACTCAAGTTGCATCCAGAGGGACAGCAGGTACCGCTTCCCCGCAGGCTCTTGCTTTCTACCCAAAAAACCCTGGAAGCCCTTCAGAGTCTGGCACCCGAACCTTATGCATGTTTTGTAAGACTCCAGCAGAGCGGTGCTGGTGGGAGCTGGCAGACGGGGAATAAGGGTGGGGGGAGAATCCCTTGTGGGATTTGCACCAGGACTGGAGGCTGTTTCTTGTATGACTGCCTCAGGGGGTCCCAAATGGCTGCCCCTTCTGCCTGGGAAGCAGGGCAGGGGACCCCTGAGCCCCCGGGTCATGCCCTGTCTCCCGGGCAGGAGGTGTAGCCCATCCTTCACAGCCAGACACATTCACCAGTGCAGTTTTGCAGATCACTGTTTCTCTAGTGCTCCCAGTGCTGTTGCAGCGAGGTGACCAGCAGGATACAGCCAGCCTGGATGTGATTTCATTAGCACTGCTTTTTGGGCTGGTGTGGGTCTGCTGTTTTTCACATCATCCCTGATCTACAGCTGCGGTATGGAGAGGAAAGCTCAGCCTGCAGCACTGGCCGGGGATATTGCGATCTGCTGTTCCTGTTAGCCATCCGCCTTCCCTTGCCCCCGAGATCCCTTTCCCCACAGATGTTCTCCATGCTGGAACGTGGATTTGTTCTTTGTGATCATTATATTCAATCCTTCTCTCCCTCAGGTTTGGATTACCCTGATCTGTTCCTGAGCTCTTGTCTCAGTACCTAACACACGTCTGGGATCTGTCTACTCTAAACTTGATTCCCGCTGAAGATGAATCTTCACCTGCACATTGCTCATCCATTTGGCTGCATGTTCCCTGATTCATCTACTGAGCTCCTCAAAAGCCATTTGATCAGTCCCTTTGCACTGCAGGAGGCCATCCCCTACAAGTAAAGGACTGCTGGTGCATTGGTTTCTTCCTACTGCCATATCACACTCTGAGCAGACCATTGTGGCAGAAAAAAACACGCAGGATTTTTATAACCTTGCTGTTCTTTGAGTATAATGGTTTAGTGAGTGTAACACATAACCAAGAGCATAAGCATCCTACAAGAGATGCCCAGAGCAAGGCCTGCCAGTGCCAGGCCAGGCAGAGATGGGGTAGAAGGTGTCAGGCTGCATGAGAGGGCAGGGGCATCCCCGAGGCAGCTCAGCCACACCAGCACCACTTCTCTGCTTCCCCCAGGCAGCAAGCTCCAAAACTTGTTCCCATCGTTTTGGCCTACCCACGGGGTGTCCTTCCCCTGTATGGGGTCACCCTCTGCACTGAGGGACAGGTCCTCAGTGGGGCTAAGCACATGCAGCTGCTCCGGACGGGCTGATGAGCTTCTCATGCAGTGCTGTGCTGAGGCTTCTCCCTGCCATCAGGGAACCCGTCCCCCATCCTTTTGTTGATTCTCTGAAACTGGCAGTGGGGTCAAGGCATTTCTGTCAGGCTCTCCAAACTCCAAAAGAAAACCAGCAATGACGTCTTTAAAAATGAGCCCCATTTCCCAGACGCCCACAAGAAAAAAATTTGCAGCATTAAGGTTGCCTTTCACTGTGAAAATCACACATAAAGTACTTCTGTGCTGAGCAGAAAGTTCACGTATATGCAGAAAACTCACACAGCCTTTCACAGATGGGAGAGTTACGGCTTGCGCTGCTGTGTAGGAGTTAAGGCAGGTGAAAAAAAAGTCTCGTATCTGCAGGGGTCCCTGTGCTTGTGCTGAGTTTGTTGCCGATTGACACCATCGTGAGTGCCGAGGCTGCTCTGCACCATGAGACAAAGGGCTACAACCCAGCCCTTGTACTTAAAGCTCACTTCAGGCCTCCTTAATAAGCCCGGCTGCACTTTATATAAACACCCAAGTGAATCTATGCAACATGTTTGTGTGCTTAGGGCAGCAAATGGAGAAAGTAACAATGTTTTTCATTAGGTGCCTCTAATTTGTCCATTTTTTCTGTTCCTTACAGTATCTATAACACTGTTTGAATTACAGCCCAGAACACACTCTCCTCTAAAACTACTTTAGAGGTAGTAGAAACCACACGCAGCAGAACTGCATAACCTCTTTCCTCCTTAAATCATTTCATATTTTGCAGGTCCTACAGAATGCTTTGCAGTTCAGGAGAACAGTCACTCTGGGACACCGCACATCCCATTTTAAATAATAGCCCAAGTGTTGCCTGGGGGAATATTAGTAACATTTGCCAATTTTAAAAGGTTTGTAAAAGAATTTCCCATTATAGGATTTCACAAAGCAGCCATTTCAGTATCATTTATGCCTTGTTATGTTTCAACATCTCTCTAAGTTTATATGTAATTTCTAAAATAAGAAAACACTTGCTCCAGTAGAGACCTTCCAATTCTCTCTCTAGAAAAGATTTTGCTCCAAGTGAGAATACTGTGGGGTTGCTGGTACCTTCATTTGGATCGAGCTCTTTGATCCTACAGAATCATTAGCATCCTCCAAAGAGCATCAGGACAGCTGTCTGTCTGGCTCACAGCAGGCAGCCTGCAAGGTTAGCAGCGGGGAGGGCTTGTTAAGCAGCTGCTATGAGATGCCCTGGTCTCCTGGGATTTATTCATGACTCACAAGGCAATGAGGCAGACTGCCTTCAACAAACTGGAAGAAGAGCTGTGAGCCCAGCCGAACCGAGGCTGGTACCAGTTTTGGTGCCAGGCACCCACGGCTGAAGGATGTTTCCTCTGCACAGTCACTCCATGTGTGTGACAGACACTCTGGTAGCCGTAATGCAACAGTGATATGAAGGAGAAGCCCATGGATCCACCCCAAACATTGCACTGCTTCAATGTGATCCACATGGAGACAGAGGAGGATGCTGCCAGGGCCAGGTCAGGCCAGCCTTGCCTTGGTCCTTGCCCTTGGTTAGGCTATTGGCCTCTGGTTGCTTTGCCTTTCCTCTCCGTCCCCTGTTCTGCCCGCTCTTCTGATCTGGCAGTGGTGAGACCGCAGCTCTGGGGCCCAGCAGCCTGCTGCATTGCTTGTGCTCTCATCCCGCTGGCAGCGACAGGCAGGACAGACGGGGAGTGAAGCAGAAAGGCCCCAGATGGTTTTGTTGGTGCACAGCTGGGTCTGCAGCTCTGGCAGGTGTAAACATCAGGGCTCAGTTATAACCTAAGTGGATGTAAGACAGCAGGAGAAGTCCAGATGATAGCGCTGATCTTCCCTGCACCTCACTACAGAGGCTGGTGAAATGTTTCAGGTTGGAGTCACTAACGCCGAACACCTGTGCAGAACACGCTTTTAAACTGCTTCTGGAGCAGGGGCTCAGCTCCTGCCTCTCTGCCTGTCTCCTCGCCTTGCTCCTTCCATGGCCTGGTGCACTGAGCGCACTCCATGCTAGAGGGTGCTACAAGCTCAAGTCTTCTCAGGCTGAAGAGGAATTAAATTTCAGGGGTCTCAACTCTTGCTCTATTCACTTCTCAGATATATAAATGGAGGGGACGAGGATGCCTCTCTTCTTCTCTAAAAGAAAAGTAAACATAACTTGATATTTGGAGCGTGAACGTCTTGGTGTGAAGTGTTCTCCAAGCGTGCCTTGCCTCTTCTGGGATTCAAGAGACCAGCCTCTAGTTTTAGGACCCCCCTCAGTGAGAAATAAGTGGCCAGTGGATCAGACTGTGGGAATGCAGGCTTTGTTGAGAAGTGGAAATCTTGGCACTGAGGGACTATAAAGCCAAGGAGTAGAAGAGGTCTAACACGTACATTTTGCCTTTACTGGAGAACGCAGTCCTTTCATCAGAGTCAGCCAAATGCAACATGCCCATGCCTCAGCGCTTCGGATTCCCAGCCGTAGCGTAAACCCACCTCCTTGGGGACTTGAACCAAGGCAGCAGCCTAGCCACTGGAGCAGCTGTGGCACAAGCACACTCTGTGCTGCTGTCTAGGGCCTGAAAACTTCAGTGCAGAGGCAGGGCAGAAAGCCATGGGCAGTAACATCTTAAACCACTTCACTGAGCTCTTCCAGAGCTCATTTGTCAGAGCTTGAGGTCTTTAACTGAACATAATCTTTCCTGAGCAGAAGGCATCAGTGCTGTATGAAAACACTGGAGACATTTTGAAGAGTGTAACCACAACTTGCAGTACAGAGACCACAGCTGTTTTTCTGTACGCGAAACTCAGCTGAATCTTCCACGTTCCCCCAAAGCCCCAGACTTTGCACCCCACATGGGAGCTGTGAGAGCCTGGGGTGTCATCTCCTGCATGCTTTCACCCTGAAACAGGCATAAGGTACTGTGGTTGCATGACACTGTTAAAACCAGCAATCCTCAAAATCCTGAGAAAAAAGGCGAAGATGAGCATAACAGGGGTGGAGGGGAGGGAGCAGAATGGACATCACTGCAATTGCTTGGAAACATCACTTTATGATAAACAAGCACCTAACTTAAAAGCAATTTGACAATACAAACACAACAGTCAACGCTGGAATGAGCTGAAATGGCAAACAGGATAGGTGACAGCAGGGGAGGAGTGTGTGCTTTAGCGCTGGCACGACTGTGTGTGTGATCTTGGCAGAAGCTGCACCTTGGTTTCCTGTATCATGAGGTGGAGAATAGTATTTCCTTATCTCACAGTACTCTTGTAAGTCTTAATTAATTTATGTTCATAAATCACTGTGAGAGCTCGAGTAGGAGTATCCATTTACTGTGAAGCTGAAAATGATATAATCATTCTTCTCTTTGATAAAGCACAGCACAAGGTAAATATTTTGCCAAGTGAGAACCTTAATTATCATTTTGAATAGAAAGTAGCCTAAACAGCCTAATATTGAAACAAAATGTTAGTTAACCACAGAAGGGCTTTCCATGTCCAGAGCTGGATCTGCGACTTGTGAACTTACAGCCTAGAGGCACGATGGCTTTCTATCAAATCTTCTGCATGTTGGAATAAAATGCCAATGACTGTAATCCTAGGGAAGAATCCAAAGACTGCAATAGACCTAAAGGAGAAGGAAGTGGGCAGCAGTGCTCCCTGTGTCTAGGAAATGTTTACTTGACAAATATTTAGCGAGCTTGGAGGTATTTCTGAGAAAAAAAAAAATGGCATGGGTTCATGTTGATGAATGTTTTGCTACTGATTAAATCTGAGCCTGTATAAACTGTGCGGTGACAAAGAAACCTGAGACTGTAATGAGGAAACAGTTGGGTAGGATGTGAGAGATTGAAACCACAGATATTGCCATCCCCAGGAGAAATACCTTATTCTAAGGACTGGAAATTAGTTTGGGACTATTGGATTCCATTCAAGGAATAAGTCCTGTTATGTACAATATCTCCTAATCTTTACCCCAGAAATTGCCTTGAAAAGCCAAATCTTGTACTGCAATAATTAAAGGAAAACATATGTGAAACAAGATGCCTGTTTCTTGTCTGGACCTTCATTAGCCTGTCCAGTATAAAACATCACAGTGTCTCCAGTCAGTATAGATCAACTTCCCTCTACACATCCCCAGATGGAAAATGGCTTTGAGCATTTTATAGACACAGGATTTCCAAGGCACTCAATTTTGGTTGTGCAACCTGGCCTCATCCTTCAATACTCATTTATTTATGCAGTTAACCCTCCCTGTGCAGCAGTCCCACTAACTTCACTGAGATGATGTATTCAAGCAAGTCCCTAAGTTGTTGTTGAGCCATATTGCTTGGCATGTTACTTTTTAACATAGAGGCCAAAAGCTTTGTAAAGTGGTAACCTAAAAATGAGTTCCCTAGCTCCTGACTTGGACCCTTATTAAAGCAACACTGGATGTGCAATGCTTTTGGACATTATGCTGCTAACATAATAGGTCCACCTACTCATCAAACCTAACTTAGCTTTCAAAATTTATGTCTAAGTCTAATGTAAAAAGAACAAATAACTTGTTGCAATACATTTATGTCTTTCCAGGGTAAAAGTCTGCCATACCTTGAGTAATTTCCATTTGACATTAATAAACATTTTATTGCAACACACTTAAGCCATGTTGTATATTCCTGCTCAGCAATATTGACACCCAGAGGTCAGAACTGCGTGAAATGGCCTAGATCCCATGAAAATACAAATTGGATTTGTGGTCAACCAAAATTTGAGTTTCATACGTGCACAGACATAATTGGTCATTGGAGTTTCTTGAGTATTTCCTTGCTGAGGCTTAATTTGTATTTCTGGTGGTGGTTGCAAAATTCTGTTCTTCATAAGAAAAAAATTAGTCATACTAACGCCGAAGTGCTCTGTCTGCAACAGGTAAGATTATGATGGGGACAGCTAGAGCAGGGCAGGCTCTGCCCAGGCACAAACCTATTTGACAGTAAAAAGCACGGGGTAACCTGCATCGCCTCCTTCGGGCCAGAGCAGGGGAGTCAGCTCTCAGGAGAGCTCAGCCTGAATGATCCAGCTTAAAACAGAGGCATAGCTGGGAGAGTTATGAGTTCAGTGGGTAGCTTTTTGGACTCAGGCCCTTCCTGTTTATGCTCAGCTATCTGTCTCCTCATCACATCTGACATTTTGAGCCTACAAATGCAGATTACATTAGAGGGTGGGAACTGTGCTGTAGTCGACACAGAGACATGCTCATTCTTTTCATAGTTATTTTTCCAAAATGCTGTAAAATCTCCAGGTCTGTACAGAGAGTCTGAGTCATTATACCTTACGGAGAGCATGAATTTCATTCCAAAACTGGGATTTTTTTTGGCAAACATCGGTGAGATATACACCTAACTCCTTCAAATTATGATGTGATATCAAAATGGTTTGGTTCATATTCCTTTTAGTTTGCCTCAGTTCCTCATTTGGGAAGGCTGTATTTCCAAAGTTACTCAGGGTAAAGTCTGAAATTTAAAAATAAACCAGTCCCAAAAGGGAATGACAAGTGTTCAGCAGAGCCAGGCTCTCTCTGTAAGGTAGGGCTTTTGCAGACATTTGGTGTTAGGTGGAAAGGGTTGGATCCAGATGCTGTGCCATGACTGCTGACCCTGAATCATCCCTCAGTCCCTTGCTAAAAATATGTGCTGTGCATATTTATTCCTCTCCAACTGCTTTCCTTTGAGTGTCCTTGGAGCAGTTTGGCTCTGGAGTAAAGCTTTAATTGCTTGTGTTTCTAAGTGCTCTAAAATCCACCTGTGTATTTTAGAAACATTTTCAGAGGAAAAAAAAAAAAAGGACTTAAATGGTTTTAACACATTTAAAACCATTATAGGAATAAGGGGATGGACTGAGAGACTGGTAAATGTAGCTACGGATTAATGGACTCAGGCCCAGAGCTGTAAAAACAACCACATTTTTTTGATTCACAGGAAAACCAAAGTATTTTAAACATAGCATAAAAATAAAATTTAAAAAATTTTGTTTGTTTGTTTCATTGTGTGTCATTTGAAATGCTCCCTGAAATCAAGTTTCATTTCAAGGTTTTGTTTCCCCCTGTTTTCAAGTACATTTAAATGACAGTGGAAACAAACAATAGTGGTCTTGAAAAAAACGGTAGTTTTGTCTGGAAAATGATAAAATGAAGCAGCTGGACTTAATAATTTTTTTTCTATTTTTATTTTTTGCTTGAATTTGGCAGATATTTCTATTCTATGAAAATGACAACATTGGTGGAGATTTAACCACAGAGGCACTAACTTTCCTCATAACACTGTTGTTCCACCTTAGCTCCAATGACATCCTTAGTCCTTCTTCCTGGGGTTTGCTCAGGGGGTTCCTCAGGCCTCTCTTATAGCAAGAAGCTGATTTTAATAATCAGACTTCTCTCAAGGCACATGGCTGGGGAAATTGTCTTCAAAGCTGGTAGGGCCTCGGGCAGACCTGGGAATGGAAACTGGGAATAACGCGATTAAGGGTTTGCAGGGATAGAGCAGTACCTCAAACAAACTGCGGCTTCATGTTAGAAAAAAAAGACTAAAATTCTTTGGCCTAAGTGGGCTGCTTTGGAAGCAATTATGCTGGGAAATAAGCTAGAATAGAGTTTGCAGTACAGGTCCGTGGCCAGTTTTTCAAGGCAGAGCCTCTCTTTCCTGGCCAGCCCAGGGACAGACAACTCGTATGGCTACTTATGTTCACTGAGCATCCAGACAGGGCTGAGCATCTTTGCCCTTTCCCCGCTCTATGAGTTATCCAGGGAAAACAACCCAACAGAAAACCTTCAACAGTCATTGTTCACTTAACTGGAGTCTGGCAGAGACTGGGGATGACAAGAGAGCTACGCTTTGCTCAGTTGCTACATCCAGCCAACCTTCTCTATCCTCCCAAAACATCCCTCAACCCAGTTGATTTTGGTGAAAAATAGAAAACTGGAAAAGTTTGATCTGTGCTAAAATTTTCAGGAAAGATCCTGACAAAAATGGGCTTAATCTGTAGCAGGTGCAAGAGAATCAACTGACACGAGCAGTGGAAAATGTAGCTGTCCAACTATCTCTGTAGCTGCAAGAAAAAACTCCAAGCCTCCCGCAGCCAAAATCTCCCAGGATCAATCCAGACCTGTGCTGAGTACTGCCCAGAGGATGCTGAGCTCCCTGCACTCCCACAGGCTATTTTGAGCTTCCAGTACCTCCCAAGAAGAGGCGTGGAAATGGTGCTGCAGTGCTGAAACCTAACACATTCTGCTTGTGTTTCTCTCTATTTAGTTAGGAAAGTGGTAAACATTGCAGAGATTAACCTTGTAACCTCAGGTAATTCACATTAAGTTAGTAAAATGGAGCAGAATCGAGCAGAATCTATCAGAAACAATCAGCATTTGTGGCTTTCTAGGCCTTTTAAGTTCATTTCTCTGCAATGCAAACCTCCCTCTCCAATGATTTGTTCAGCTTTAAGTCCTCTGAATTCCAAGCTTTTATGTTATTACGAGCTTCCCTTTACTGACTATGTCTGTGCCAGCAGGTGCATGAACTGGGAGGCCCATGGCAATGTGCATTTTATTACTTCCAAACAGACTGTTTTTTCTGATTCTTACAAGTTTTGGAGCTATTACTCGATATTTGGCTATTAAGGTTACAAGAGCAGAGATGCCTCACTTCTGAGCCTGTAGCTATGGCTATCAAACGGGCTGCTGTGTAATTAGTATTTGAAATGTGTGTGCAAGCTGGGAAACCTGCACATGTGGAAAAAATACCACTGTAAGGAATAAAGAGACATAATAAATTCTACTAAGAACAAGCAAAATGTTTCAACCAGGATTTCTGCTTGCGTCAGAAGTAAACCATCCTCCTGTATTAATAAAGTAAAGAGGGCTATGCTCCCATCAGACCCTGCTTACGAGGTGTCCCCGGGCAGCTCTAGCGCTGAGATGGGGAAGCTCCAGGCAGTGTCCTGAGGCTGTCATTCAGCAAGGAGTGTGCTTCTCTCCATCAGCTCCAAAGGAGCATCCCCCCTCGCTCACGAGGTGTTTGCCTGCTGTTTCTGCCTGTTTTCGGTTACATGCTCTGATTTGTCTCTGGCAGGAAACGTACATGAGGGGATGGCTATAACCAGTCAGACAGGGCCTTGGAGAGAGGGAAGTCAAACTCTGCTAGGTTCATGAAAAAAAGATGACTCAGTTGGGTTGCCATTAAACTGTGTGTACACAGCCCTGCTCAGAACTATTTCTGGTTTCTATTTAAATCTTCCAAGAGCAGTGGAAGTCCATTTGCAGGAAATCAAATAGCAGACAATAGGGACCTACCCCAGCAGGAAAAAGCACGGGCTTTTATTTACAAGGAACTAATTCTTCCGAGCAAGGGGGAGCGCCAGACGCAGTGACAGACTCCCTTTCCATTCCCTAATGGCTGCTAAAAGGGACAGACGTTGCATTCTGTCAAAATGTTTACCTATAGCCTCCCCAACAGCCAAACCTACTGTTGCTGAGAGCCAGAAGTGAGCAATAAATAATACCACTGACTTTCACCTTGCTGAAAAACTTTCACCCTGGAGGACAGGAAACCCTTTCCAACATACTTCACACCTTGAAAAAATGCCTTTGCATTAGTAAGAAACAACCATCAAGAAAGGTGTTGATGCACAAGGGGACCTAGTCCAGAGACCATTTATTTGCATCCTTGCTCTATCAAAGGATGAGACTTGAGGAACATTTTCCTTTAATACCCTGCTCAGTCAGTCTTTGCTTCTCCTTTTTGAAAAAGAAGGCTTTCAGGAAGAGGGCTGTGATTCATTTTGTGCCTGCTTTTAAGGGACTCCGCTGGGGAAAAATAGATTTCAATTTTCATGCCTTAGTCCTTGCAAGCTGTTGAAATTGGACAGTTGTAGATGGTGGTCTTGATAACACTCCTGTGGCTTTTGTAGCCTGCCAGTGCTCTTAGCAGGCTGAGAGGCTACTGGTTATTTTCTGCAGGCACTTGTCCTCCACCAAACCTTCAAATAAAAGCATTCCTACACCCACTTGTTCTTCTGAGTCCCTCTGCAACAGCTCTCCTGCCTGCAGGCTTTTATAGCCTGTGGTCTGTTTATGGGTTTAGCTTTATAGCCAGCCTAATTAGCTGCTGTGATAAGGATAATTAGGTAATTAGGATAATTTGGATAGCACAGTATGAGGCTTTTCAAACCTCTCTTCTGGAGAGCTCTGTCTGCCACAGTGTAGGCAGTGACACTTATCTGATCTAATGGAAAACAAAAAGCTCATATATCTCTGAGCATGATTGATGGGAGAGAGTTAACATCCAGGCTAAAGAAAGAGCTGAGAATAAGTAACCTTGAGACATACTCTGTGAGGACAGAGCTGTAGCACTCACACAGTCACAGCTGAAAGACACAGGACATGATAGCTTCCTCTTACCTTGGGGCTTACGAAATCAGGACTTGGGTCCCTCTGCTTCTAACCTGCTGACTTTAGAGACAGTGATGAACGACTAGAAAAAAAAGACCAACGAAGCAGGGAATTCTCCCTCCCTTAATGTCTTCAAATCCAAACTGGATGCTGTCCTGGAAGATACGCTTCAGCCAAATACAAGTTATAAACTACAGAGCAGGAATGACTAGAAACTCTATTGTTCCTCAGAGAGGGTGAGACTGCAAGGTCTTGAGTCTCTCCTGTCTGAATGCCTGTGAATCGATGGACTTTCTCTTGCAATCCTTTTCTCTCATTCCCTTTTCCCTGTAGTTCCTAATCTAGCTGTTGTGAGAATGGAAGTAGGAATGGCAGTGGAATCATAATTGCAAAGAGAAGACGTTAAGTAGAAAAGTTTGGAAACATTTTCCTGTCCTAATTGTAATTGCTGACCAATTTGTGGGAGGTTAATACCCTGAATTGCTTCAAGAGGTGAAGTGTCATCCAAAGCTTAGGGAGGACTGAAAGGCAACGTATAAACTGGGAATAAACAGGGAATTTGAAAAGAACAAAGTGGGGAGAATGGACTTCAAAAGCCCAGTTGAATTTCCAGCATTTATTGGAAGGGGATATTGAGCAACCATTGGAGCCTAGGCTGAGGAGGAAGAAGATATAGGACCTATTAAACACGCTGAATGTTCACAGAGAGAGAAAGAAATGTGAAGGTTGATGACTAATGAAATTTCTAGGGCATGAAGAAACAGGATGATTCAGCATGGCGAAGAGCAGCCAGGCTGAGCTCTGTTATTCACTGCTCTGAGCTGCCCCCGGGAACTTTCCCCTCTGTGTCCATGCTGAAAATATGAAAAAGCTGACCAAGGGAAGCTGAAGGGAAGCAGCCTTCACAGCCGGAGCATCCCGTGGACACTCCTGGGGACAGGTACAGATGCAGGTGCAGAACACTCCCCTTCTCTGCGCTGTGATGTGCAGGCCACATCTGGAGACAGTGCGGTGTGGAAGGCATCACAGCTGGGAGGTGAGATAAGACTACGCAGCCCCGCCAGCACAACCAGTTGGCCAGCGCTCAGTCCTAACAGCTGAGCTGCAGAAAAGGAGCTGAGATGAAGCTGAAACGCCAGGAAGTCTCATGACAGCCTGTTATTCTTGTAATCCTGGGTCTGCCTGGGGGCACAGAGAGCAAAAAGCTTTCCTAACAAATTGGTTTACTGAGGTTTTAAACTAGAGACAGGCAAGGATCCAATCTATATAGAGAAAACATGCAACATTCATGCCAAATACAAGCTGAATTATAAGAAACTACAGGCTGGAGCTCCTCTAATCTGCAGTATATTAGACCTGAGGGGTCCAGGCAGCACTGGTGTGGTAGAAGTCTCCTGACTTCTGCATGAGGGCTGGTCTTATCCAAGTTTCATTCCTGGAGGAGAAAAAGCTGCATTCCCTCTCACTCCTGCAAAGCAGATAAATCCAGGATTTCCTGGTTAGGAAGGACTGGGCGCTCTTCAAGACAAGCAGAAATCTTTGGGCAAGGCTAAAAGCAAATCAGTTCTTAACTTCTTCCAGTAGTCCCCTGGGTTCTTCAGAGTTACTATTCTGTATAAATATATGCTGCAATTAACTGGACTGATTGCCCAAACATCTATTGGCTGTTGCAGTGCCTGCAGGCTCTCCTAAACAAAAGCCGCGATCTGCTTCTGAATTGTATTTCAGTGATATGCACTATAGTTATGTTCTCAAATGAACGCCTCTAGTCCTTTCTTTCCATTGAATCACTCTTGGCTTTTACATGTAACTGAGTCTTGCAACAGACCTTGCTCTTAATCAGCACTGACTAAAGCTGCTCAGGACATTTTTGCTGAAGTGATTTTTCCCTCGCAAGATGTCAATTTGAGTAAACCTTTTTTTTTCCCCCACAATAATCTGTTGCGATGATGACTTTTCTCACCTATACTTTTAATCGTTTTTTTTACAGAAAAAAAATATATATTGTGTATTTACTCTTCTCTGGTTTTAGTTATTTGTTGACATTCCTGTGTCATTCAGTCTTCTAGCTGGCATGTCATAACCTATTGTAGAAATGTTGTGGCAGTTATTATGTTTTGGGATGAAAAAGAAGGATGTGCGTAGGGAGATGAAGCAAATGGGAAAGTGGACACAAGCACACAGTGTGTTCATCAAGTGAGATGATGTATGACATAACAGATGGCACAGGGTGTGACACTTATGTTACAATACCTGCTATAACAGCCATTATTTTTATCATTTATTATTTTATTTTTAAATAAATAAGGACAGCTGCGACTCAGCAATGTTTGAAACATCCTGTCTTTTCTAGATTTTGCCTCCTACCGGTGTTAGTATATCCTAGCATTTGGAACGAAAAAGTACTCATAAAATAGATGGGCAGCTATTGTTTAAAATATTTTAATATGATTCCCAGCGAAGACTAGAATAGCTATGTCTCAAGAAATGACGTAAAACTAATAAAAGTAACATAAGAATAAATATATACAAGAACATTTCTTTTTTTTCCCAAAAAGGACATTTTTTCTGAATGCGTAGATCACAGTAGAAAATATTCAGTGCTTTTTTTCACTCTGGCTCAGAATGAAAGGAGATTTTCAAATTTTTCACTGGTGAAGAAAACTAATCACTGTACCCACATATAGAACTGCCATGTTCATGTAGGAGTGCAATGTTTTATTGCTGCTTGATGACTGTTGTCCTGTTTATGCATCCAAGGGAGTGTTGCAGCCCCCAGACTGAAGTAGACCAGTTATACTCAGGTTTGTGTCCCCAGTAACAGCCAGCACCTACTTCTGTCTTTAGTAGTTAAGGTTCATCTTTAACCTTCTTTATTCAGGGCTGAATGTTCCTTTCAAAAGATATGTTATCAATGCCCATGATGGATTTAAGTATTACTGTTATCTCTATAAATGTCCACTCTGTTTCTGGGTTCTCTCCCTCAGAGACACTGTCTGGCAAGAAATTATACTATCCAAAAGCAAAACTAAAATGAAAAGCATGTCCTTTTACTGGCTTTGAATTTGTTTCACTGAATTGCCATTTGTTTGTTTGGGGTTTTTTTTACATTATGAGCCAAGGGGAGCCAAATTTCCCCATCTCTGTTCCCTGGCACTTTCATTGCTCATACAGTTTTATCATGTGTCTTCTACTTCTCTCCTTCCTGAAAAAATGGCATTTAGCAGTCTCTTCTCAGAGATTTCTCTTCTAGTTCCTTCGTTATTTTCATTACCATTCTCCAAGCTCTCTGTATGGAGGATGCTTTTTGAGACAAGTAGTCAGGAATGCACATTAGAACTGGCTGGAAATGTGCTGTGTTTTCATCAGAATGATGAAAATTATTTATGCTGGAACAACTTTTCTTGAAAGATACATCCATTTTTAAATTTTTAACAACTGAAAAAAATCAATAGAGCTACATTTTATAATTTCAAAAAAGTTCAGAAAGATGCTTATTTAATGTAGTAAATACATTATATTTATGTTTGCAAACAAAATTAAACATTTCCAGATGACCAAAACATAGGTTTTGGGAATCTAAGGGAAGATTTTTCTAGGCAATCCTTTCAGGACAAAAGTTACACACTCAAATCGCTTGCCCATTTGAGAATGGGAAAAACTCTCAGTATGTGATTAATTTCTCTCCCATTTGCCCACATTACGGTATCCAGGTAAGGCAGTACCATTGATTTTATATAGTAGCATTACAATAGTCTTTGTTATTTCTTACTCCATCCCACCTACAGCTTCATGTATTTTTTGCCTTTTGATTTTAGCTATATATTCCTGCCTTTCCATCTATCGTAAGTATTTCTGAAGAGAGTGTCAGCTCAGTAAGGAAAATGCTTACACTCCAGCACTCAAAGGCAGTTATTCCCCTGCTGAAGCATGCTTAGGACTATTGGGCAGCCTGACTTCTGTCTGTCTGCTTCTGTGTATGTGGGTCTCAGGGAAATTTCACTCTCGGATCCCACAAGTGCTTGTTACTGGTCTTTACTCTTTAGAGTGTCACTGTCCATGAGCTTTCCCTTACAGGTGTTAAAGACATCTGTGTGCAGTGTTGTTCCCTCAGTCTCAGAGAGGTTGCAACTCCTGTTCTCCTGTTTGCCAGACAGGGGCAATACCTCCCAGTCCAAACACCTCCCCGGGGGACCATGGTGCAAGCAGAGCACAGAAAAGGGCTCCAAGCAGACCTTAACCTCAGGTGGCTGCGCTGGAGCTGATGTTTTTCTCCAGCCTGTGAGGACCAGCCATTGACTCAGCCAGAAGAAAGTTGTCCCGTGCTGGGGGCATCAGGGAGTGGGCACCACCTGGACAGCAAGCACAATGCTCTTCTAAACCCAGGCAAAAAAGTTGCTTTGCCAGTTTTTGGTTATTAAATTGACATTTTCATTCTCAGCAAGTCCAGCGAACACCTTGGTATTGAGACAGTTGACCTCACTGCAATTAGATGATTTTAACTTGTGTGGCAGGCATTTCAGACAAAACAACTGATGCATGGGCAAATGCATCATGAATTACATGAAGAAATCAAGGCCCTAAAGCTGTGAAATGTCCAGCGTTCAAAGCTACTACTAGTTTTGGAAGGAGGTAATTTTGTCCAGACCCAAATGGGCTATTTTAGGAGGTCAGACAGCCCTTGCCAAGCTGTTCTCCTTGAGCTGTCAGACCAGTGGGGTTCTCCAGGTGTTATTAATGCTGAAAGCTTTTTGCTTGGACTAGCATGGAGAGATAAGGATGTCTCCTGGGAAGTTAAAAGGCTGCTTTGCACATAATAAAAGATGCTTTAATACTGTCCCGTGGAGATTCATCTTGTTTCTAATCTATCAAAACTAATTTGTGCCTCAGGGGCCTTTGGACCATTGCCCAAGTTGCCTTGCCCATCTCTCATAAGAAAAAGGAAAGTTTGGCAGCATCATCATTTCATGAATGAAGCAGATTGATGTAAACAACACTGTACGTTTAATGGGGTCTATACTTACAAGCATTAGTCCCACTCTGACCCCATTCTCTAGACTCCTGCTGACCTGGGGGTTAGGCTTGTCTGAAGATAACATGAGTTTCTACACCAGTCCCCGGATTCATTCAAGCTTGTGTTGACTTTCAGCCTGTCTGCCTAAAATATACATGGGGAAGGACAGATTGCTTTCTGCACCAAGTGCTGTCTAAAGGAAGTGTCTGCTGAGTTTTTGGTTCTGGGCCAAGTTTCCTGCTGTCTAGCATTAGGGCTTTGGCAAGGCAGTCTGGGCCCTGTCACAAAGAGAATCTATAAAAATGTTTTTTCCTTGTCATCACACATAATTAAGGACAACATTTTAATCAGGCTGCTCCCACTTAATTGCAGTGCTTTGCGTTAGCTACCCTGGACCTGCTGTTTTAAGTAGATCCAGTGCATTTGTCACACTGGGTCAGGCTGGGAAGATGAAACCTCACTGGAGATATGGAGAAGTCAATTATTTTATAAGGAAGGAATGTGCTCATGTCATGGTGGGTTACAAAATAACCATGGTTAAATGCAGAAGGGATTGATTGCTGTGGTACTGGAAGCAGTCATCTTTAAACTCTGGTAGCTTGCTGTGGTTTAAGAGACCACATGGAGAGCTGAAGATTTCAGAATCAAATCTTGGGACTGGACAGGCAATTTTGATCTATTAATGGTTTTATTTTGATTTAAATAATAAACAGAACAATGAAAAGAATTTGTAGGCGCCTTGCACATGAAAAATACCCTTAAAAACTCAAGACCTGTTTTTATTTAAAAAATAAACCAAAGAAAAGCTCTACCAGGAAGCCATGAATCCACTTTTTGATCATTCACAGCCCAACTGCTCAAAAAAATTTTTGCCAAAGATTTTTTTGCAGCATGCCTTGGAAGTCACCATTTTTAGACCCTGTCAGCTCAAGGCACAGGAGGGAAGAACATTTTCTAGCATCATGGGGGCCTTAGAACCTGTTTGGTTGATAGCCAGCAGGGTCCCGCAGGAGCACTCAAACAAAGGAAACTCATGAAAGGAGACAATCCTTCCATTGCTGGGCCATGGTGATCTCCATAGCTTGGTCTAAATGCTGCAGAGAAGCCGGTGGGCAGACCTGATATCCTGAGCTCCCTGTGCAATGATCCACTCATTCCATAACGCATTTTGCTCCAGGGCTGTCGTGGAAAAACAGGAATAGACAGGACAGCTGTAAGAAGTGCATTGGCCTCCTAGAGCTACTCACCATGTCCTGTGCTTTGGAAGCTCTCAGGAATGAGCCATAGAGGCATATGGACATAGGTTGGCCTTGCACATGTGTGTGGTCAGTATGGCACACTGAATTTCTACCAGGTGTCCTTGCAAGCCTGCTGAATCAGCTGCTATGCTCTGTAGCCTGCCTTATGCAAAACTGATCATTCAAAGATTATACTTTGAAGGACGCAGTCCTCTGTCAGAGATGTTGGTGCTGGCAATTGCTGAATGAGAGCTGAGATGTTTGCCAAATCCTTTTAATAACACCAGTCAGTTGTTTACAATATGTTTAAGCTAAACCAGGCTTCCCATCAAGAAACACAGGGAACTGTGGGCATCCAGACATAAGTTGGACTAAGGCCAAAGTTGCCTCTTGTGTTCAAGCGTATTGACATTTTGTAGTCTATTAACAGCATTTGATGGCTGTTACTGTTCTTACCTTTGTCTGAGAGAGGTAGGTATGGGGAACTACCATTCCGAGCTGCTGGGAGTACATGAACTGTAGATTTCAATAAGCAGCTTTTGAACACACCTGGAGCCACAGTTCCAGTTTTGCCCACAGCATAACCAGTGAATCTGATATACAGATGGGTTGGGGGCACTCCTGAAGGTACAGCACAGACATCCTAAGAATCTGGACCACCAGCTTTATGTCCTAATGATAATCAACTAGATTTTCTGCTGTCTGAATGAATGGCTACCCACAAGACTGTATCACAAACCCAACAGGTCCCATGCAGGACCGTCAGACCTGCAGATGATGACATGTCTGTGTGAATGTCTACAGCAAAAGAAGCTTCTCTCCAGCAGTGCCCTGTACCACATTTTGCAGAGAGGTGGAGATAAGGCATCTGGCTGCTCTGCAGAGGTGGTTTAGCAGCGTGACACATCCCGCTCTTGATTCTCCAGGCTGTCATATTGTGCATGCAATTAGCAGCTGTGGCATCTGTTGTTGTGTCCATTTTAGCCAGGTGTAGATTTATAGTAAAAAGGTCATGGCATGAAGATAGCTTGAGACTCTTGTCCTGCTTCTTCATTAGCTCTCTCCTCCCAGCTCTCTGATATTGTCAAATCACTCCTTGTTGCTGCACAAAACAGGGATTTCTGGGGGCCCAAAGCTGGAGAGAAACAGTGGTACTGCAAAGCAGCCAGAAGGGCGAATACTCATGCATGTGTGTTATAGCCTGTTTCTTTCTTCATGGAAGGAAGAAGGAACATATCCCATGTCCCTTCCTTCCACCATGGGATCATCCAGCCCGACACTGTGGGTGATGCTGTCTGTCATATAGCCCAGTGCAGGTGCAGGACCATACACCAGGGTCTACAGTCCTCTTGTCTTCACACCCACCCTTCCATTTAGCTGCAAATTCTGGGCCAAACCCAACATACAGGTAAGTCAATTTAAAAAAAAACAGCATCAGTAAACAGGTGACAAGAGATATGTCCTTTCACCTACAGCTGTTGTCTTTGAACACACTCACTAGTGCCTCTCTTCCTATGGGATGGGCTGTGCTGTGGCACACATACAGGTCTCCATGAAATGCAAAGGGCTGGCCCTCACTGTGGTCTTCCCCATAGTACCTGTTCAGGCCTCAGCAGAGTTTCAAAGGTTCGCGCGTTG
>VYZW01015586.1:72903-194779 GCA_013401315.1 Balaeniceps rex
AAACTCCCCTGGAGAGAAGCACATAGCTGACTACTGAAGTGTGCTCCTAGTTTGTATAAAGTATGTACACTAGAGGGTACGGGCTTATCTCCTGACACTGTGCCACCACAGTCTCCTGGCACTATCAGAAGGCTTGGCTATGTGTCATTTGCCCTATATTGTCAATGGTTCCTGGGAATTCCTCTTTCGTTTGATAAAAAACTGTGCTTTTGAGGCAAGAGGATCAGTTTTATACCTGCTGGTCCCAAGAAGGCCTTAATNTTGCTTGGGAACTTGTATACAAGGCAATAACAGCGATTTTTCTCTAAACGGGAAACCCTTTCCTTCCACCAAAGCAGTCCCCATATCAGTAGCACTGCTCTAGTGCCCAGGTAACTAGCTGCTTACTGCAAATGTCAGTCCCAAATAAATCAAAGACCATATTTCAAATTGAGATTGACAAGTGCATTGTGAGACACTTACATTTTTAGGAAATAGCTGCCAAAAATAGACCAAAACCCCCTTCATAGTCTAGTCACAAACAGTAACTTGCCCATCTCTCCTTCTCAGTGGAACGTCAACATGCAGCTGCGCAGCAGAGTATAAAACTGTGCTTTGAAATTCAGCAGGTTAGTTCCTTGGCACGCACTCCCAGGAAAACTGTGCTTTAAATCTTATCAGCATCTTGCTTGTGAAAGTAGGAATATCAGTTTCTCAGTTGACCAGCCAGACAGAAACAACATGTTTTCAAATCACACTGACGTGCTTATGATAACTTTTCATTTTCCCACTAAAAGATGCAAAAAAATGTTCTTGTTGAATAAAATCTTTTCTTTCATTTTGTTCTCCTGAATTTTTCTTTAAAAATAATTTAATTAACTTAGGGACCAGTAGCAATTTTAAAAAGCAAAAACCTGTATTTTAGACTATACTACTGAAAAATTTTAATCTTTCTCAATATTTTCTTTCTCAAAATTTAGTTACTATTTTAATTTCTACAGAGTTTTTATCATCACAAATACACATTTTTCAGTGGAAATTGGTTTGCCTAAGATGATATGCTTTGCTCAGCATACATGACATGGAGGAAGCAGAGAGAGTATTTTGAGCACTTAAAGATTTTTATATTCAAAATACTCTTTCATATGAAGTTTTTCTAATAGTTTTTTCCCAGTTCCTTAAATAAATTTGAGGAACCAGTTCAGTGAAGCCATCAAAGATTAATTTAACCATGACTTAAGCATGACTCTACTCACAAATCCAACCCATTGCTGTGTCTAAATAAACACAAAGCTCAGCAGCACAGCTTTGGTATCCACATTTCTCCGAGCCATAGCTCTCACTAAAATATATTACTATATAAACGACAACAGCTAGAATTTTTTAACCTCAGTTAAAATGCAAAAACAAAGCAGGAATCCCTTTTCCAGCCCTTACCCTGTTAGATTTATGATCAAAAATACGATGTGTCTCTCAACAGGGGGAGGTCACAGAATGGTCTGAGCTAATATCAGAGCCTGTGAAAAAATGCATTGTTGTTTTGTTAACCAGTGCCACACAATTAGGCAATGCTCAAAAATCAATTAGTCATACACTATAGCCAAAATGGCATGTTTTTCTAACTGTGGTATATTTTATTGCCTCTTGAAGCCCTGATACTAGTTTTAACCAAGATGTTTTTAAGTCCTGTATGACTTTAAAATGATGCTTTCTTAGAAAAAAAAGTCTTTCAGATCTGGAAATGATAGAGTTCCTATAACATCCAGAACAGCTTTAGAACAATTACTTTTGTCTGCCCTGATCTGTATTTTCAAAAGCTTTTAGGTCAGTTTGTCTTTCTTCTTTTTCTTCTTCTTTTTTTTAATTTAACTAAGATGCAGCTGTGAAAACTGGATTCTTCTTTTGAACTCCTGTATTTACGTTTGCTTCTGGCAGCCCTGAGGAAATGTGATTGTTTTAAAGCTTGCTGCAGAGTTTAAAAGGTTTTAATATGGGAGGCCAAAAGTAACATGTTACACAGTCCAGTGGATTTAGAGGCCCATACTGCCTTAATCTCTGTCTGTGGTGATCAGGTGAAGCTGGGGTGTAATTGCAGCACAGGTATGTTGGTGATTTCTAGTGATTAAGGCAGCTAATAAAAAGATTAACGAGTGAAAGGGTTCTGAGCTGCACCAGACTTTCCCCAAGGTCAGGATCATTTGTGCACAAGGCAATGCTTCTGATCTGTCTCAAAGGAGAACATACAAGGTTTTTGTAGATACAGCATTTATATAATGAACCTACATTTTAAGATACATGGAAGCCAAGACTGTTGGTCAAGATGTACCAACTAACATGCTGGTCAGCATAGTGCACAAAATGGGTCTCCTGACACAGGTAATCCTTACTGCAGAGCTGCCATTGCAACAAGGCAAACTGGTCACACTTGTGGCACGAAAGTCAGCAGCCACCAGCCCTAGGTAAGTGTGTCCCTGGGCAGAAACAGCAAGTGTCAGCCTGCCAGCTGGTTTTCTTTGGGGACTGGAGCACTCTTGTGGCTTTCTGTGTGTATTATGTGTGGAAGTCTGGACTTTTAACCTCAGCTAAAAGTCAAACCCTCAATCCTAGAGCAAAAACTAGTCTCAATCCTAATCAAAGAAAGATTAAAATTGAGTTTTACTCTGCTAGTCAATGCAAATCAGCAACCATCCATTTAAACAGTCACCAGACCAAAATGAACTGAAGGCCTCGGATTTGCTCCAGAGAAATACTTAGGCACAGCTCTTAATAATACATGCGTAAGTAGTCCTACTAAAATCAGAAGGACTACTCACCTAGCTGGAATGTCCCTTTGATATGCTGCTGGATCAAGATATCAAGTGATATACAGCTGATGATAGGATATATATTCTGGCCAACACAGATGGTGTTATGGGCAAACTCCTATTGTATTTTGATCGCCGAAGCTTTGATCCTACTTCAACTGTGGCTGCTAATCAGCATCACTTGGTTCCACGTGTGCAGGTCGCAGGTCTGCTCTGCAGTGAGGTGGTGGGAAACGCTGCTGCAGAATCCTCAGCTGCTGTCTCCAGAAGGAGAGCCCCTGGACTGAATTTTCAAAAAGCTCTGGGCTGATAATACAAGTGAAGAAGGGCAGGAAAATGTTAGAGTTCAACATCTCTTCTGTCCTGTTCAATTAACTAAATGACTCTCTGTGTCCAGATCAGCTTCCTCTCTGGTTTGCTTTATTTCTAGTAGGAAGAGATTACGTGCCAGGCTCTCTTTCATCTTTTTTTTTTATATTTAACTTCAGGGTACAAGCAAAATCTGATGGCCAAGACATAAAGAGCCATTGTGTTGTAGCTAGGCACTACTTACTAAATACTCTGGCTTTTGTGGTTCTAGTTACAAGTGGTCCCAAAAGCATGGGAATTCATGGTGAGGAGCTCTGTCCTACTTAATACCAACATTATCACCTCAGATTCAACTACATGAGCTAGTAAGAAAGTGATATTAACCATGTCACCAACCAGCGTAAGGTGGACTGGCACTTAAATATGATTTTTTTCTGCATGTTGATGTAAATCAACTAGATCCAGTGGGCACTCCCCAACCCTCACACCAGTGTAACTTCATTAGCTGTGTGAATTGTACAGAGAATTGTTACTCTGGGTGAAATATCCATACAATAGGTTTCTTTTTTTTAGGGTTCAAAGTGCTTCTCTCTCTACATTTTGGTGCTGGGAGCGGAAAAAGAGCCTGATTGTGTCAGGATCCATTTTAAGTCTCCTCAGTACAGTACGTGCCTGGCTTAGGTGGCCTGAGTGTCACTGAAGAGGAATGTGTGTGGGCCACGGACTGCTTTCATCAGCAATATTTGCTGATCACTGCGGTGCTTACAGTGGCAGGAGATCACAGCGCTGCTGCTTTTGGGGATATGTCAAGGAGCATTTGGGAGGTAACTGTCCAGAACGGCATGCTCTGGTGTGTGAAAGGGCAGGGGAGGAAGCTGAGTTACTACCAGCCCGCTTGAGTAAAAGAAAAAGCAGATTTTTATAAGGAAAGTAGTCACTGTCCCAGGGAGGGAGATGTGAGAAGCCATGGTCCTCTTTCTCCCACTATGAGGAGCCAACTATGCTATGCCAAAGAGTATCACCCCGGCACAGTAAGGTCTCGATCTGTCAGGACTCAGGCTGCATCATTTCAGAGGTCAAAATAAAATTTCTCTCACCAGTGATGGTGAAGGGCTGAGCAAAACCTCTGTAACATTCAACAGAAAATGGAAGGAGCAATATCCTGCAATAAGTATGATAGAACTGAATCCACAGTAACCCTTAATTCCTGAGAATTTGAGAATATGAAATAGAAATATCTTTTATTTTCAAAAAAGTTTGCTCTTAAAAAACCTGGTTTTTTTGAATCTCTTAAATCTAACAGGAGATAAGGGTCACTTGAAAAGATGAGATGACATCCCCACAGCATAGCTTCACCAGGTACTTTGCTCTCCCCATGAGGAGAGCTGCATGCAGGGAGCAGTGATGAGGTGCACCACTGCCTGTGCCTGGGAAGTGAATTTCTGGCTTGGACAGCCTCCTCGAAGTATGCATTTTCCTCGGAAATGGTGGTTGTGCAGAGGTCATGGGCATCCCAATCCTCCTCCAAGAGCAGAGTGACTAAACCTTTGCCTTCTAGACAGTATGCAAAAGGCCTGTTTGATCTCTTGTTTGTACACGATTTCCACTCATCCCCTTCCAGAGGAACTTGCTGTCCTCTTGAAGAGAGCCCTCCCTCCCAGGACACAGCACAGACCCTTAGTGGGTGTTCCTCTGCACACATGTTACTAGATAGCATGTTTGCCAAAGAGAAGTGCATACTCCCTCCCCACTACTCGTATGTATTATGTTGGGGGTTTTGACAGCTGCACTGCAAGTTTCTGTCATTGGCAGGAAGAAAGGATCGACAGAGCACGCAAGTCCCTATCTTGGATATATCACTTCTCTTCCCTTTAAAATATGCAAAACAGTCACCTTAAACTAGACATGAGCCAGAGCTGGATGCTTAACATTCAGATTTTGGCTGTACTCTGGAGTCTGGACCTTTGGTTCAGGCTTGTTTCATAGCAAGGTTTGACCTGCAGTCAGGACACCCAAGGAGTATGCATTCCACCCCTGGCCAAGCTTTGCTGTCTCTGTCTGTGTCAGTGGCTGGGAAATGACTTGTGGGTCTCTTCCAAATCACTCACGGTTTTTCAGCACCTCCCTACTGGCTCTTGATATTCTTTTCCCTTCCTACAGTGAAGGATCTCTTGAGTCTTCAACAAGATGTTCAGAAGACCCTGGGACATTATGTATTGCTAATTTCTTCTTATTTCTCCTAATTTTTCCTTATTTCCTCATTAGCCTTCAATGTTTTACTCACCACTTATCCTCAGTTTTGGGACATATGTTTTCTCCAGATGATCTGGGAGATAACAGAGAAATTGAACTTTCTTGATGTTCTGCCTTAACTGTCAGTTACTTAGTTCCTTCTAGTGATTCTAACTGGACATCCTGAGAGAGCTCCAAATAATTTCCTTTCCTCCTGAAGTGTCTCCCCTTCAGACACCCAAAGATGCCTGTCTTACCACTCTGCAGATCATCCTTTCTCCCTTGTATTTTGGCCAAAATAGAACACACAATTCTTTTTATATAACCCCACATAAATCAGTCTCTCTAGCCACTCCATCATTTTGCTGTGCTTCTCTGAATTCCTTCCAATTTGTTCTCACTACTGTTACTGAGCTGTCCAGAACTGAATGCAGTATTAATATTCCACACACTGTATATAGTGCCTGTCAGGCAAAGATTAGGAGCTTTATGAAGATTGATTATTTAAACCTCCCAATACCACCAGTGATCATGGAGTCAGTGACTATTATTACCCCAAATTTGAAAAATTCCACTCACCTACTTATCAAGGTCAATTCATGTTTCTGATGGTTGAGTGAAATGTTAGCTTTTCTTATCCTCACTATAGTGAAGGGTAAGCCAGTAGACTTTGGCATCCAGCCACAAAAAGCCTCGTATCGTAATAGCATTACGGTATTTGCAGGCGCCTAATGGAGCTGCCAGCCCCAGGTTCAGTGTGTGCACTGCCTGTTCACTGAACGGGAGGGCTCGGTGCTTCAGGAATCGACTGCAAGCCAGCACGCTGGGAGAGGAGTGGCTAAGTGAGCAGATGAGAAATGCTGATGGGAAAGACGTGTCTCAAATCCCTGTTCCTCTCTGGGACTGGAATCTATGTCCGCCCTTTACTCCCCAAAACAGAAATGGGACATGGGGGAACGGGGCATTTCACACAACCTCTTTGAGGTCAGCGATCATTTTTTTGTCTGCATCAAGCAGCTTAAGACAGCTCCTCTGCCCTTCCAGGCTGGTGCTCAGGTCTAAGGAGCAGTAGTACTTCAGTCTCCAGGTCTTCAGTTTACATTGACTGAACTACTTTGTAAGGAATGGGTACAACTAAAACATTTCAAAACCGGACGTTAGAACAAATAGTGTCGTCTAAAGCTTATTGTAATAAGATCAGTATTTTTTGGTGGGACATGCTACATTATACAGATGAACAGTTTTTTATAGTTACTACAAACAGGTAGAGAGGTGAGCTAGGCTTCAGCCTTTGCTTATATGAAACCCTGAAACATGCCAGAAGCAAAGAACCTAGACCTGCATGGTGTATGTTATTGCAATGATTTCAAGGAAGCATACTTATGTTGTCTCCTTTCCCCAACTGCTTCATGCTAGTCTTCTGAGGGATATGTCCCTTGGTCATACCATGGGCAGATGGTCCCATGGTGGACTGCACAGCCCTTGTGCAGTAACACAGTGACGCGTCATGCAAGCTGTAGTCAAACTAGTCTTGGCCATAGAAAATGCTGGATATATGTCCTATCTCATACACTCTTGTCTTCTGCATGAGATACAGTAGAGATGGGATGACAATTTCCAGTGTTCTGTTTTCACAAAAACCCCCACCAACAAACAACCAAACAAAACACTTTTGCATGGAGAATTTTAACAAAAACATGTATTTCTCCACTTCTGCAAAACGTGGAGTTTATGTTTTATTGAAATAAACCTGTCCTGCCTGTAGGTTTGCTCAGATAAAACCCTGACTCCATCACACGCTTTGTATAGTTCCCCAGACATTTCCAGTAAGGAGTCAACAGTGTCTAAAGCTTATTTGTTCCCTTGTCACTGGCAGATGAATGAGACTTCTAAGCCACGGCTGTGCTTGGGAGTTTCTCCTGCTGTCCTACCCATAGACTTAGCCACTATCATAAATTACTAGATAAAGGTTGCCACACAGTCTGCTGAGTTGGTGAATCCCACTGTGGGATCAGTCATGCTGATATACTTAAGGTTCACAAGTCTGACCCAGTGCTTGAGCTTATCAGAGACTGTAGTGTAGAAGGGGGAATGACCAGAAAAAAATGTAGATGATTTGCTGGAAATTAACAGAAAAATGTAGATTTGCCATGACAATGTAAGTAAAAAGCAGTTTAACTGCTTCCTGACTTTCCTCAGCATCTTTGTAGATGATAGGTGAGAGTAATGAAAGATGAGTAGTGTGAAGTCGGTGTCTTCATTACTAATGTCCACTTGCTGATACTCAAGACAGTAACCTGTAATACTTAAATGTTACTAGAGGAGGCTGTATTTACAGGGTGGCACTTGCTTTGAGTTCAGATGCTCATGAATTAAAATATCACCACACGTGCAATTTTCTGCCTCATTTCAAATGAACATGCAAGTGTTCCTGAAACCAGTCAGATAAGCGGTTGGAGCTTCTCTATCTGAACTCACTGTGAACTATATGGCAAGCACCTTCATTGAGTAGATGGAGCAGTTTGTGTAGCCGCAGAAGCATGATGATGGATATCTGCACAAACTCATGATGGAGCCACTGATTAATGTGGTAGGAGGCTGTAAATTAGGATGGTGGCTCAAGAGTGCCTGCTCTGAGATTCTGGTGGTGCTGGAGGATGCTTCCTGCACCGGTGGAACAGGACCGGTCTGAAGCAAGTCCAAGTTCAAAATCAAGTCTCTGTTCTGAAGGAAGTAATAAGTGATAAGGATGAGATATGAGACTGAAATTATGGGCTGCTAACAACCCTCAAAGGCTTCTAGATTTAGTTCCTGGAGTTATCATGGGCCAGATGTTCATGCCAACAAGTTTCCTGAGGAAAATATATCTGTTCTACCCACACTGATGAGGGAGCACTGCAGAATTGCCACAGAAAGCCAATCCGTATGGAGCGCTTTCCAATAGTTTTTAAACTTGATGGAAAGAGTCCAGTGGTTTAATTGTGCATAGTCCATCACCCCTCTCTGAAAGATTGCCTGGCTCTGCTAAGCTCATGAAAAGGACTAAACCAAATGCTCCTAAACTTGCAGCTCTTAATGTGGAGGAGGAAATTCCCAGTTAACCTCTGATCTGTTTCCAGCCATTGTTAATCACAATTCCATCACTAATTTGCTGATTTAATGACTTCTTCAGAACATCTTCTAGCAAGTTGTTATGCATATTGGAAGGTAACACTGGCTTTGTGCAGCTTGTGTAGTTTTCTTTTAGACATGAACAGTGGTGCAAACTTCCTTAAGATTCAAAAAGATATTGCTGACAGAACTTAATCGTTGCTAGGTTTCAAAAGATATATCAACACTAACTTGACTTTTCCTGCACAGCTCTTGTACTATGAGGGCTAAGTGACATTTTCCCAAAGGAAAAGATTTTGAAGAATACCCAAGGGAAGATTTGGGGCTCAATTTTTAACCAAATTGTCCTACAGTTACACCAATGGCAATAATTTACTGGCTTTTTTCCTATTCAAGTTGTACACTGTCTGTACCAGCTAAGGGTTTTGGCATTTTCACACAGTTTCTGCCAAAATGTAGCTGCCTGCCTGCATACGACATTTTTGCAGGCAAAACAGCATTTATATGTATTGGCCTTTAAATATAAACTGGGATATTAAAGAGCGATAGAGGCTAGAAAATATATCAACAACAGCGTGAAGAGATCTGCCTTCAGGATATTATTTCTGTACATAGAGCATGAGTGTCTGGACTATTGTGCAACCCATGACTGAGAAACTCTCACCTCGCTGGTTAGTTTTTGATGTCTCAATGAGGCATGAAGACAGCAAATCCCTTGGTGGTTGGCAGGAGACATTGATTCATTTCACAGGTCTCAAAAGGGCAAAGACCAAACTTAATAACCTGAGAAGTGAGCATTCTGAGAAGTCTGATGCGGAGCTGGGCCTCCTATTTGAGCTCCTGACGCTTACTCAGCTGAAAGTTGTTCACTTTGTGGAAATTTCTGAGAAGGCCAAAAATAACAGCATTCTGTTCCTCTTTGGAAATCCTTATTCCCTACCCCCTTCCTTTCCATTCAGGAGTTCAGGATGCTGAATCAAGGGCCCTACCCAACCTCTGCTCCCTCCCTTTCCACCCTTGACTCCATGCAAGGATGTCAGTGGAGGTGAATCACAAGCACAGTGCTGAGGTATTCTACTGTGTTTCATCGTGGAAAAGGGTGATTCCATGAACAACATACCCATGTGCCCCACTTCTTGTTTAGCTGCTGTTCCTGGCACAGACCACTGGCTCTCTCCTCCTCATGGCCAGTGGTACACAATTTCTGGGACATTGAGAACTACTGCTCCTATCAGCTCATCCTCCTGTTTCCAGGAAAAGCAGTAGACAGAAACTAGGAGTAGAGTTTTTATGGTCACCTTCAATAAAGTAACTTGAAGTTTCAGTGGGAAATAGCAATTATTTACCAAAAAGGACAACTGCAAGTTTTTTACAAGCAAGAATAGGGTGTTTCAGGTCTCTAGCCTACCAAGAGGAATCAGAAAGAAACAAAACCACCAAGGAAAGCAGACATTCTACAGAAATCTGTGATTAATCAAAGTTTTCTTCCCAAATTCCACCTGAGCTTCTCAGCCTGGGGGTTTCTATGGACAAAGCAGTTTAGAGGGCCCAGAGAAAGCTGGTAGGAAAAATGCTAAAACCTGAGGAATCAGATGGGAAATGTCCCATGTGAATCTGAGCTGTAACAGCTTAAGGTAAGACTGTCAAAGTGAACAGAGTTTTTCTGCTTGCAAAGCTCTGAAAGGTAGGTCTAAAAATCAGGAAATGGTCATTATTTGATGTCTAACTTTCTCTCACTTCCCACACATTTTTTTTGTGGTGAATTCAGTTTATATTTGTCAGACTGGACCACCTTATTTTGACTTGCTATGCACTGCTGTGGTGCAGGTAGGAACTCAGCAGATTCATAGAAAATGTAAGCACGCTATAAAAGAAACAAAAAGTATTATGAATAGAGGCTTTGAAAGGTGTTTAAGGTTATGCTTATGGTGTTTCAATGAAATTTAGGGCAGTGGAGTGACCGACATTAAAGGGCACAGAAAAATATAATGTCCTTCCCATGAGAAAAATGTAATTTCAGCACTAAGGACAAACAAACAGCTGGGACAAGCAGTTGAAATAAAACTTAACTGAGTTTATTTTTTAAAGAAAATCATGGGTTTAGAAATGCTGAAAAGTTGCCTTCTGTTTTAGGTTTGACCTTATTCTTGGCATATCCTTTTCCCACAAGGGTCTGTGGTGGCCCATGGCCCATGGGGTCTCGTGGCCGCCCCTTGCCACCCCTCATCCTGGAGCACGGGCCAGGCCACGCGAGAGGCTGCTGGGCAGGGTTGCACGGCGCATCCCTGCAAGGCTCCCATGGTGTGGTGCAGACACCAGGCATCACATCAACCCCAAACAAAACGTTGTGGGCCTTCTGCACTTTGTTTTGTGTCTTCTGTGGAAAATTCCACTGGAAATGATCCACTTCAATGGAAAATGTTTATAACATTGAAACAGACCCATTTTTGATAAGAGAAAGTGTGGGGGTGGAGGGATGCTCTGCTCAAAATATTTCAACTAACTTTACTTAACAGAAGTTAGTCTAAAAACAATGGATTTACTGTATTTGTTGTTAAATAGAGTTGCAGGGAACTAAACCCACTAATGAATCAGGAATAAAACTCAGCTTGCTTTTATTTTTCATCCAAAACTAATAAGCAACCATAACTTTGAAAACAATGAGCTTTACTGCGGGGCAGCCTTCATTTTTCATTGTTTTGTTTCAAAACTGTGTGTTGCCAGTTAATAAAATGACCTGCATTGGAAGGACTCAGCATAGCTTTTTAAATGCTTCAAGGTGATAAAAATGTTTCAGGTTGATCCACGTTAATACTTCCAGTATGTCTTGCTTTTCTGAAAAATCCAGAAATGTTTTTGGGCCAAGCCGTGTTAATGCAGCTCTAATGATTACAATTTAATGCAATTCGTAATGTACTTAAGAAAACAGAGCTTATCAACTTTAATGAGACTTCGCCTTCTCTGGACCAAAAGATCTTAAGTCACACCTGGAAATAAGATTCCTAAATCTCTTGGATAATTCAGAAAATCTTACTTTTCTGCATATATTTCCTGCAAGGCAGGCTGATGATTGTGCACACCCTATTAGAAATGAATAGCTGATCAGAGCAGGCACAGCTGCAGCAACAGCATATTAACTCCTCCCGAAAGACCAAAATACCAGATCTACTATTCCTGATCATATCAGGCCACAGTACAGGGGTTGTTTATACTCGCCTGGTGACTGACTGAGCAAATGATGCGAAATGATCCATCCCTGCAGCTCTGGCCTCATGGTACGGTGAGGGCCCAGAAGGGGATGGAGTTCACTGAGACATCTCTTCCAAGTTTATTTCAGATTTGGTGGAACATGAGGTCTTCTGTTTAGGATTTTATTATCTAACCTGTTCTCTAACATACTGCATTAAAAACAAACACTTGTCATCTGTTTCCAGACACAGAAACAGCCCTATATTCCCTCCACCTTTGTACAGTGCATTCCAGCCACAAACATTGTTTTTTCACTATCCCTGACGTCCTGTTTAGAATGAAGAATGACTCTCTGTTTGGCCTGGGTATGGTTATTTACAAGTGTTTGTAAAATGTCTAGGACCAAGAAGAAAAGGGGAGAAAAAAGGCCAAAGGGACTGAAGGTGGGAAAGGACCATTAGCAATCGTTTGTTTTATTTAAAGTAAAAGTTCATTCTGGTGCTGTTTTAAAAAAACAAACCCATGTATTTTATTGCATGCGCTTGGGCCCAACACAGGCTATTTTGGCCAGAGGGCTGCAGTGAAAGGTGGGATTTTTTTTCCACTGATAATGTGCAGGGTCTAACTGGCATATTTGCTGAGCGATCCTTGTGAGACCCAGCACGGCTGAGCCGTCCGGGGACTGGCATTAACCTTTTGTGTTTCATTTGTGTTTCTTTTAGTGAAATCTGTAAACAATGGAGCTAGTGCACACGCCAGCCCCAGCTGGTCCTGTGCTGGAGGCTTTGCTCTGTACGGCGAGTCATGGGCATCAGCAGATTAGCAAAGCTGGCTCAGACGCTGTTATTTAGGGGGGCCTGACACCTTCCCCCAGTTGGAAACCTCTTGCAGCGTTGCCAAGCTCACGCTGGCTCTGTCGCTTCCCCTCCAGTCTGCAGGGAGAGGGAGCGGGCTGGCAGGGTGGCTGCTCTGAGCCCCCCGTGCCAGGGCCAGCCCCAAGCCTCACTGCCTGAACGAGAGGACCAGAGCCAGGCTGAAAACCTGTGTCTTTCTTCCCTCGCCACTGCCCCAGTAATATCCAGAGCAAAAATGCCCTCTTGAAATACTTCATCCTTCAAACTTTCCTCGCTTTCCTGCAGAAATGTACACTTGCTTTTCACTTTAGAAGGCAGTCTGAAAATAAACATAGCTTCTAGGTCTGCTTAATCAAGAAGTCCACAGCATTTATTTATTTACTCAATTCTAGGGCCAGGCCAGTCATGAAATTATCTGTTTTCTGTGGGTTTAGGGGCCTTCCAATCTTCCTGTAATATTTCTGTTTGCTTAGTTCTCTCTGCTCCATGTCTACCAATGCTCTTTCTTCTGAGTCTCCCTTTCTAGGAAACAGTAGGTGTATTTACACAGGCCGGGTTTTTCGCATCTTCACCCTTTTGTACTATTTAACCTCTTCAGGTGGTGGAGAAGGGAGGGAAGAGAGAGAAAGTGAGGGGTGAGGAAGGACGAAAAGTCAAACCCTGCCTGCTCCAAACCTTAGCTCCAGACAAAGCTCAAGTTCCAGATGTGGGGCCAGAAGGGTGTATGTCTCAATCAGAAATTATCGCTAAGCTGTTTTTTCCAACATACAGATTCTCTTCTCAGTTTCCATCTGGAAAATATAACTTTCCTAACATTTGATATCTTCAGAAAGCTTCTGGTTTTGATAAGTCTCGGGAGAATCTTTCAGTTACATACATTTGATCAGATCCAGCATTGCAAGTACCCTACTCTGCCACTTGTGCCTTGGACACCCTACGTAAAAACACTCAACACATCCAAGGGTCCTTTCTAGTTTTCAGCTCATTGTAAGGTAGAATATTTTCTTTTTTTTTGACAGAGGGAGGATACCAGAGCACAGTGACACTTGTCCTGTTTCTGCTAGGTTTCTTTGTGGGTGCTGATATCTTCTAAACGGTCCAGAAAACATTTCTGTCCAAGATAGAGTCCCGCACACTCACTCTCACTCTTGTCATCTAGTTTCCCCATCCCACTGTTGCCTAGAAATGTGAGTTGGGGTATTTCTGTTTCATTGTTCCTATTGGACAGGCTGAGAGAGTTGGGGCTGTTCAGCCTGGGGAACAGAAGGCTGTGGGGAGACCTTATTGTGACCTTTCAGTACTTAAAGGGGGCCTATAGGAACGATGGGGACAATCTTTTTTGCAAGGCCTGTTGTGACAGGACAAGGGGTAATGGTTTTAAACTAAAGGAGGGGAGATTTAGGCTAGACAGAAGGAAAAAATTGTTTACAATGAGGGTGGTGAAGCACTGGAACAGGTTGCCCAGAGAGGTAGTGGAGGCCCCATCCCTGGAAACTTTTAAGGTCAGGTTGGACAGGGCTCTGAGCAACATGATCTAGTTGATGATGTCCCTGCTCACTTCAGGGGGGTTGGACTAGATGACCTCTAAAGGTCCCTTCCAACCCAAAGCATTCTATGATTCTATGATTCTTTGATTATTCCTTTGAGGAAGAGGGTTCATTACCAAAGTCAGCAAATAGGCTTTAATGAGGACAAAACAGAACTAATGTTACCGAAGAAGGCTGTAGCAGTTCTTTAAGAAGGACAAGCTGCGGACTTTACTGAGCCATACCTGTTATAAACCTGCTGCAGTCTGACCAAGACGACTTCTGGCAGGCTGCCAGGTATTTATATTGGCCAAATACACTTAATTTGCAAGACAAAACAAAAATGTCAAGAGTTTTGTGTGTGTGGTCTGATTGAGGAGTGCTGTTTTCCGAGTTATTTAATTTGGAGAGAAGAAAAATACATTGTGGGCCAGTTTATTTTATTTTGTATTTTACTAGTCAGTAAAAAAAGAAATGCCTTTGGGGCCCCAATTAGTGTGTAGCACTATCACTTGGAGACTGCAATGGGCTGGACACAGAGGTAAAATATTTCCATTCTAGCAATGAGGAGAGGTTACTGTCAGGGAGGAACACCTGAGTTGGGGCTGGGGTTGGACACCCCAGGAGGTGTGCATGGGCTTGGTTTTCATATTTTACTATGTGCTGTTCAGAGTGTCTTACAGAATCATCATTAAGGCTGGAAAAGACCTCTAAGATCATCTAGTCCAACCATCAACTCAACACCACCATGCCTACTAAACCATGTCCCAAAGTGCCATGTCTACATCACACAGGGATGGTGACTCTACCACCTCTCTGGGCAGCCAGTTCCAATGCCTGACCACTCTTTCAGTAAAGACATTCTTCCTAATATCCAATCTAAACCTCCCCTGATGCAACTTGAGGCCATTGCCTCTCGTCCTATCGCTTGTTACTTGGGAGAAGAGACCAACACCCACCTCACTACAACCTCCTTTCAGGTAGTTGTAGAGGGCAATAAGGTCTCCCCTCAGCCTCCTCTTCTTCAGACTAAACAACCCCAGTTCCCTCAGCCGCTCCTCATAGGACTTGTGCTCTAGACCCTTAGTCTTAGTTCAGGCTTGTTACATTGTATGTTGAATCAATAAACCTTACTCAATAAGCAAGCAGATAATTGATAGTACTGACGTCTTGTTTGGGACAAATCCACTTCCACTGGGCTCCTGCGGCACTGTGGGTCTGTGCAGAATGTGTATCTCCTGTGGTGGGCAACAGCTGCCTTTAGCCAAAAAAAGAAAACTTGGTTTGTTCATCTCCACGTTAGCAGTTTCGGCAGACTCTTAGGGGAAAACAGGTCACAGGACTGATGAGAGTACTCAGTCTAACAATGATAACATTTCCCTTGGCTGGAGCCAATGTGCAGAGGACACCAGTCCTGGTTTTGTTGCTACTTGGCAATGAACTGAGTTTTAAGTGAATCAACATTTTGCTTCTGGTGCTAAGACTCCAAATTCCTTTATGGATACTTCGTTTCCAAAATTGCTGTTGGAGGTTTTGTGGTAACGCTTCCTTATTGCACCATAGTCCCAATGTGAATGCACTGTGGAGACAGAAAGAACCAGGAATAAAGGATGAATGAGGCAAAGGAAACATCAGTTGAGTTCTTGGAGCTCCTGGAGGATTACAGTATCCTCAGGAGAGCTGGAGGCAGTGCGGCCACTCTGTCAGGCACCCACAGCTGGTCCCGTCCCTTGGGTCTGCCACAGGCAGCTGCAGCCAGAGGCATCAAACCACAGCTGGCAGCAAGGCTGGGATGGGAATTCTGCATTTATAAGCAAGCAGGGCTGCTGCCAGGGCTGAATAACTGCGTCTGCCTGCATCAGAAACAAGAGGAAACGCAAACGTTTATAGACGCTCTGTACAAGCACTTATAGACGCTCGTATAGCACATGGCATCCCAGTGTTAGCTCAGACATCACCCGAGAGAAAGAGTTTACTCAACATGAACATAAAATTATTCTTGCATTTGCAGCACAATGGTGTAGCCAAGCCTAACATACGGTGAAACTGTTGGGCTCACGGTGGAGACCTCAGTCCTTTTGGTGACTGACTTTCCCAACAGACATGGCACGCTGGGAGGGGGAGAGCGGCTTAGCACAATGGTGGCCAACCAGGGAGTACGCAATGGGTCTGCCTGGGACAACTCTACTCGCATTCCCTGCATGCGAAACTCTGCTATTTCTGTTTCAATGTTTCACATGGTACTACTGGCTCTGGACAGCAAGGGCATGCTGCTTTTCTTCCATGATTTCAAGGGTGAAAAACACCTTAGCAAAGATGCAGTTGGCATTGGAGGGCTTCCTGTCCACACGGGGCTGCTTCTTCTGCAGTGCTTAATTTGTAACGGGCACTTGGGCTCGCTGGACTTGCGCACCTGCAAAGGGAAAGGGAATGTAAGTGAGCCTTCTAATGGGCTGCAGTGACTACCCGTGCTCTGGTGAAAGCCTGGCTTTGCAGGGCCTGTAGTGTCTTGGGTGCTGCTGGTGCCTGGGCTGCAGCCTCAGGAGTGCAGCTGAGAGGAGCGGTGCTGCCAAGCGCAGGAGAGCGAAGGAGCAGGGAGGGTGAAGCATTGCGAGCTGGAATCTGGCCTCAGTGCTATGCCGAGCATTTCTGCACTTGCAGAAGTTGCCATGGTATTTTAATAACTGCAGGTGATTTAACAGCCCAACTGGAAGACGGCAGCACTGGTACAGCTGGCTTCATGCCACACACATCATTGCCTACAATTTTCTAGTGAGGCAACTTTCTTTTAGAAGCCAAGGTGGAACCTATTTTGTGCCTCCTTTTACACCAGCGTGTTCACACATGTTGGCAGGTCTGTCCTTCTGTGTTCCCTGGTTACAAATGTAGTGTGTCTCCAGTTTGGAATATTCTTCATATTCTTTCATCCAAAGGGACCTGGACAGGCTGGAGAGGTGGGCCTGTGCGAACCTCATGAGGTTCAACAAGGCCAAGTGCAAGGTCCTGCACCTGGGTCGGGGCAACCCCTGATATCAATACAGGCTGGGGGATGAAGGGATTGAGAGCAGCCCTGCGGAGAAGGACTTGGGGGTACTGATGGATGAAAAGCTGGACATGAGCCAACAGTGTGCCCTTGCAGCCCAGAAGGCCAACCGTATCCTGGGCTGCATCAAAAGAAGCGTGGCCAGCAGGTCGAGGGAGGTGATTCTGCCCCTCTACTCGGCTCTGGTGAGACCTCACCTGGAGTACTGCGTCCAGCTCTGGAGCCCTCAGCACAAGAAGGACATGGAGCTGTTGGAGTGGGTCCAGAAGAGGGCCACAAAAATGATCCGAGGGCTGGAGCACCTCTCCTACGAGGACAGGCTGAGAGAGTTGGGGTTGTTCAGCCTGGAGAAGAGAAGGCTGCGGGGAGACCTTATTGCGGCCTTTCAGTACTTAAAGGGGACCTATAGGAACGATGGGGACAGTCTTTTTAGCAAGGCCTGTGGTGACAGGACAAGGGGTAATGGTTTTAAACTAAAGGAGGGGAGATTTAGGCTAGATAGAAGGAAAAAATTTTTTACAATGAGGGTGGTGAAGCACTGGAACAGGTTGCCCAGAGAGGTAGTGGAGGCCCCATCCCTGGAAACATTCAAGGTCAGGTTGGACGGGGCTCTGAGCAACCTGATCTAGTTGATGATGTCCCTGCTCACTGCAGGGGGGTTGGACTAGATGACTTCTAAAGGTTCCTTCCAACCCAAAGCATTCTATGATTCTATGATTCTATGATTCATTTACAGCAGGGGACCAGGGCAGATGCAGAGAAAATGTGAATTGTGTGCACCTGCAGGACATGAACAAGTCCTTCTCTGCCCTTCTCCTGTACCTATCATTCAGCTCAGATGGAGCCAGAAGCATTGACTTCCATCCAGCAGAAGTATCTATCTGTTCAACTTTCTGTGCACAGTGGCACAGAAAAAGTGGCTGTTCTCTCTCTTCAGTGGCCTTTGCAATTGCACATAGGAAGCCTTCAAAAAGGTCTGTCCCAATGCCCAAAGACCAGTTGATGCCTCTTGGTGAATGTGGTTTCTCTGATTTATTTCAAAACTTGTCCGCTTCAGGCTGGTACAGACTGTACTGAAGAATCCAGTTTCAAAATGCTGCCCTTACAACTGTTATACAGTTGTTTTCTAGTCCTTTCCTCTAATTCTTCTTGCCTTTTGATAGGGACTATCAAGAGACGCAGGAAACAATAAATAGAAATGTTTATCTTAGGAGAATATGGGATGTTGGCTCAAGGAACTTTGCTGATTATCTTGGCTAGCCTTGGACATTTCCTTTGGCATATCTATAATTGCTTTAAGAAACATGTTCACGCTAAGCCAACTTCTAATACTGTAGATTCAACTACTTGATTTCAGATACATGGCCAAGTTCTGCCTCCTGCCTTACTGGGATTGCCCCAGCAGAAGAAAAGTGTAATTTGTCCCACAGCTCTCAGGTATTCGATTTCTTCATTATAACTTACTTATTGCTTTCAGGATATTTGTGTCTTGGATGAAATTTTAAACTTCTGGGAGAGGTAGTTAATAGGAGGGAGAAGGAGAGAAGGAAACCACACAATATATCTAATAAATATATGACGTCTAATTTAAAAATCTGTTGTTTTCTTTCAACAAAAGGGGAAGAAAGCAATGCAGCCATAGTCCCTCTTTCCCCAGGATATTGGCGCACGTCCTGGATCCACTGAAATTTATAGGGAGATGTAATTAATTAACTTTAAATACCAGATTAGCTCATGGATTCAATATAACTCCATTTTGATGTGGATGTAAAAAAGCCTTTGATTAATGATGACAACCTTGCCCAGGTATTTGAGGGCTTTTACTTACTAGCGGCAGCTTTTTCTGGGATTCTGTATCATCAGCACACAAAGTGACTTCAAAGTCAGCGTCTGGTACTCATTACTGATACCGCAGATGAAGCCTGCAGGTTGCAACCTTGGCCCTGTTAAGTCACTTGCAGTTTAATCACCGACTTCAGCAGCACCCAGATTTCATTTGGGTGCTTCTCTTGATAAACTTCTTTAATAAACAAAACAAAAAAACCTACATGACCAAAGGCTATTGCCTGCTCTGAAGAGCTTGTGAAGTTAGGCAGAAGGCCATGTCTTGTCTTAAACATCAATCCAAAGCCCAGAGCTTGAGGAAAGGAGCAGGTGAGGCTTGTCACAGAGGGAGGGCAGATGTGGCTGCAGGAGATTGTCACCATGTGTAAGCTGTCACTGCCACTCTCCAGACTTTGGGCAGTAGGTCATAGCAGTTTGCTGTCTTTCAAATAAAGCTTATCTCAGGATGCTCCTACAGTTTCAGACCCACCCATGGATCCTGCTCCCTCAGACGTTGCAGTGGGACAGGTTTGGAGTTCATTTATACTGCTGTAAATCCAGCACTTCTACAGCTAAATTTGGAGCTGACTTCAGCTGCAGTTCAGTTCTTCCAAATCACACCGCCAAGGTGAGGGACAGAAACACAGCTACTGCCATCTATTAACAGGCAAAGCAAAACACAGTCCTGTCCAGCCTAGTCACTCATAACGTCTGAGCTAGGACTGCCCACAGAGGCCCTGACTTTGCTTTCTGCGCAGGGTGACTGGCCATTTGATGATGAGCCATTTTAATGGTGGCAAGCTTGTATCATGCAACTGGATCACACCACATCACCCAGTGAGAAGTCCCCCTGCAGCTACAGACTAGGGAACATCCAGCAGCAAGTCGGAGACTCTTCTGAGGCCAGTTGCAGAGACTTCCCTGCTTTATGCTCTTTGGGAGTGAGGTGTTAATATTTTCTCTAGCAGCAAAACACGTCTGAGAAGCTCCTGGCTCTGGCAGGTCTGCTTCACTCCCCTGCCATTGCATGTGGGCAGCTCTTGGTGGAAACTCTCTGTGCCTAGATAACAGTTGATTTTGTTTGGCAATATGGGTCATTTCATTGATATGAGCTATGAGGTGGCCCTACCTGAATGCCCCTGAGAAAGCCCAGACACAGGCAAGGCTCAGAAACTCTTACATCAGTTTTGATATTGAAGATGGAGCTACCTCCTTAGGTTTTGCAATCATACCATCAGGAAGGCAGACCTCATGTGCAGCAGATGTGGTTCAGTAAAGTGACGCAGCTTTGGCAGTCAGTAGCTCAGACATGTACAAAAACCTTAGGCTGGTTTCCCTGTTGAGCCTGGTTTCATTCACAGAATAAAATTAGAGGCTCATGTTCCTGGCTTGTTTTGGGCACAGTGATGGTTTTCATGGGGTTTCCACTGATTAAACCAAATGAATTTCCACTGCCACCGGGGGAGTCCAGACATGCTCTTCCAGGCTGGCGGGAACATGTCAGGCAGCCGTGCACAGGGTATCTTATATGTTGATGTTGGTGAAGATCCATTTCAAATGAGCTCTGTGGTCCTGATGCCCTACCCACTTCAAATAGTATAAATTGGGAGAGATCCTATAGAAACCATAGAGTGTTTCTGTAGAATAGAGGAGAAGGGAGGTCCTGGCTTAAATTCCCCTTTAAATATTACATCAGGATTCCAGTACAATATGGTACAGAGAACAGACACTTCATTAGAAAGCCCTTTATTTGGCTAATTGCATCTCTGAAATAATAAATTCCTTATGTGAAAAACCATAGCCTGATCCACTGTCAAGCATGTAGAACAGGTTGCTCTTCTGGGTCCAAATGAAATAGCTTAACAGGCTGCTACAGACCTGTGAAAGTAGGTGGATTTTTCGATTCAAGCTGCGGTACTGGGAGGGCAACGACTCAGTCCCGATGGCACTTCACAAGATGAGGACTATTGCATAACTCCAGGCTTGAGTTTCCTTGCACTGACACTGGGTTTGCTCTGCAATTGTTCCGTTTGCTTCCACTGAGCTTTTAAGCAAACCGACTTTTAGGGCTGACCATTGCCATCAGATCTCCTGGCTGCTGTTAGGAAGGAGCTGTGTAATTGTCTGTTGGGTGTAAATCAGCATAGCGTTGTGAGAGCAGTCTCAGCAGCAAAATGTGAAGTTTGTTTATCTTGCCACGTTCTGGCCTGCCATGATCAATTCCCCCACTTCAAAGCCTGCCATCAGCAAAGAGTTTCAGAAAGCTACTGGCAAAGTTCAGGGACTCCAGCAAGCCTTCAAGGTGAGAGCCTGATTCTGTAAACATGCTTTGGGGAACATTTGTGGGAATGTTTATTCTGAATTTTGGAGCAACCCTGTGGTCAAACCCATTCACGAACTGTTTCCATCTTCCAGTTCCCTTGCAGGCCCCCACCAATCACTTAGATCTATTTCATTTTTAAGGATGATTCAATTTTAAAAATAAAACCTAGTATGTGAGCAGCTTCCAGCATGTGTCAGGAAGAGATAAGTCACCCAAAGCTATGATGGCCCACCAGGGTGTCTTAAGTGGAGTCAAACTCCTGTCTACACTGTCCTTATTAGGATCTTTCTCCCTCTCCCTCTCTCTCTCACTTCCTTCTGGCGTTTGCTCTGTAAACTGAACAGCACCTGAGCCAGCATCTTGAACCTCACCAGTCTTTGTGGAGTTCAAATCGAGTTCAAATGTTCTAATTAAAATGTGCCCTTCCTCTCTATCGTTAGATAGCTGCAAACAGATGACTGGAGCTTCCTGACTGGGAAAGGTTGGTCAGTGGCCTTATATCCAAGGGGTGAAACATCTCTCCTGGGAAACAAATCTTGACTGAAGTGGTCTGTGTAAGGACATCTATTAAGTCAGAGCAGTAGCAGCTGCGTTAAGACTTAATCTCTTCTCGCCATGGTCTTGTGGGAAAGGGTTTTGTCCTCCAAAGTTGGTATATGGGTTTCTGACTCCCTGTTCAGACTTGACGTGCGTTACTGGCTCTTTGCCTCCAAGCACCCAGGATGGTGAGCACACATTAACTGTTTCTTGTCTTTTCTTGGAGTGAGATTTGCTCTTCCCATTGGAATAGCGCTGGGAACTGAAGGCAAAGAAGGAGGAAGAGGAGTTTTGTGAACAACTGACTTTCTGCTGCAGCTGCTAAAAAAAAGAACTGGGGTCATCCCAATATTAAAAAGATGCATTCTTTTCAGAAATGTGCTGACCCCCAGTCATACTGCACTTTCGCTGCCCAGAAGCAATTCATTAAATTTCTGGCACTTTTCTTTCTTTAAAGAAATTAAACACCAGTCTCTGAGGTCCCAAGTTGTTTTAGAATGGGGAATGAAAACATATTCCCCTGAAAATCAAAAGCCAAATATTTTGAAACCTTCTCAATTCATTTTTTTAAGCCAAAACTCAATACAGCTCTGCCACTGGCAGCGTTGCCCTGGCACATATTTTAGAAAATGATGGTTGCAGCTGAACCTTTAAGCCATTCGGAGTCCACTTCAGATTGAGCTTGTGCTGTTCATATTTCCTCATTGCTTCGTTTTTCAGAGGAGAGATGACTAGAAGCCTGGCCTATAGATGGGCAAGTTCTAGCCCAAGCCCTTCTCGAACTTAAAACTAGAAAAGAAAGAGATCTGGTCTCAGAAGAAAGCACAGAGGAACTGTTTCCCATCAAACTCCAGAGGTGTTTGAATAGCTCTAATCTCAGGCCTGAATTTCCTGTTTGCTCCTTAACCCATGCAACACAATCCCCTCCATGGCGAATATACCAAGACTGATTGGAGGTCTTGAGCTCCAAGCCTGTGCTGCCACAAGTTTGCAGGAAGAAAAGCGTCTTCGTCAGCTAGAGCTGTAATGGTCCCATTGCCACTTCTGAATGAGGGCAAGGGCAATCCTGCAGGGTGCTCAGCAGTAAACCCCTGAGGATCTCCCCTTCCCAAGAGATTACTCTACCCTTTGCAGAACCTGATTCATTCCTCCCCTGCCAGCTCACGTGCTTAGATACTTTCTTAGGCTGTGGCTCCATGCTGGCAGAAGCTGGGGCTGATGCTGAAAGTAACAGCCTGGCTCCTCTCTGCCCCTCAGCTCCCTCTTCCTTTCTTAGGCCAACACAAGAGGTGCAACAACAAAAACAAAATAATCAAATCACTGTTGCTTTCCTAATCCAGAGCATGGTAGAGTGGCTGTGTTTCCTTTGGGAATAGAGGTGCCTGAAAGGGCTGTGGAAGAACTGTGCCCTGTGAAGGTTTTCCTTCCAGTTGCTGATGCAACCCATCACTAAAGAACCAGAGGCTCATTTGCCTGCAAATATTTTTATTGCAGTAGTAACATTGTTGAAGCAGTGATGAAAGGATATAGGCCAGTCAAGGTTTGTAGGGAGAGATAACATCTTTTATTAGAGTAGCTAATACTGTTGGAAAAACCAGACACACTTTTGGAAGCCATATTATCCTTTATTATCTCACTGTTCCCCTCCCCTGTGACCCCCTACCATCCTTCATCTGAAACAATAAATACTTATAAAGTGGAAGGAAACCTGACCCTCTGGGGCAGGTAAGAGACAAAGGCTTGTGTCTGACTCCTGATCCCCGTACCTCTCCCACTGGTATCGGTAAGAAATCTCCCAATGCTCAAGGGCACTGCATGGCCCCCGCCTGTCCTGCTCTTCTGTGTCAGAAACAACAACAATGAGAAAACCCTCTCGCAGTGGCGTCGGTAATGAGCATTTCTGATTAGGGTCCCTAGCCTGGCCTCTTTGTGCCCCTCCGTCAGCACCTCGTGGGTCAGTGAGAGTCCGCTGGCAGCTGGAAGTTCTAGGCTCGTAATGTGTTTAGCATGCAGTGAAGGGATGTTAGGTTAGATATCAGCAAAATCTTTCTGGGACATGGTTACTGATGTACCAGAAAAGATTTGTCTGGGGTCACTGCAGAATCTCCTTTGCCAAAGAGCCTCAAGACATTAGAGGAATATTTGTCAAAAATACTTTACCTAAAAATACCTCATGCTGCCTGGGGGCAGGGAGATGGACCATGTCAAGGTGGCATCAGCTCCTTTTCTGGGAGCCCATTTTCATTTCGGGGCTCTCCATTTCCCTGCCACATCTTTGCAGGCCAGTCTCAGCTCTGCAGTCTTGCTCTGCCCATCTGGCACAGGGACCAAGGAGCTGATTCTAGTGCTCTGTGAATTTGGGGCTGCATACATTCTGCTTGGCTGTCCTGTAGGGAAGACAATTACTGAGCAGAGCAGCCACATATAATCTAACAAGAGCGTTTTGTTGGCCTTCCTATGACTGTCACCCAAGCAAGGCATCTCTAGCTCAGGGCAATGTAGCTACCAAGTCCTCTGTCAGATGAACAGAGAATGAGAACATTTCTCCACATACCATGGTCCCCTCACTCTTGATGAATTGCCAGCAGCTTTTCAGGAGCAGGTCCCAGAGCAGTACCTTGTCAGAGGCAGCAACAGGGGGAGGAGGGAGGAGAGGATCATAACGTGGGTTTCGACAACACTTTTCAACAGCACCAGAAGAGTATAATAGAGACCAGGCCTTGAATAATTTGCTTAGACTAGGAATAACACCTACAGGGGATGGTGCAGAGTCTGGGGTGACAGTTGGGTGTCAATGGGAATGCACGTGGTGTAAATTAAATCAATACAAGGATTTTGAGAGGGGGGAAGACCTTTGTCTCTTGCTGATGGGGACAGAGGGGCTGCCAAACCTATTCAGGGCAGATTTTCAACTGCCTGAACGGCCACATGCCATGTTATCTCCATGTTATTTCATACCACAGTAATCACTTCCATGCTCTGACTGCTGCCCAGGGCAGAAATGACCCTGGAACTGTGCTCAAATCAGGGAATATAGCCCCATTTCAGAGCCAGGGACAGTAGATATACATGAGGACAGGCACCTGGCTCTTGTTTGTAAATGAAGATAGCCATTATTAGAAGGTTTTCCTTCTCTAGAGAATATCTTGAGCTGGCTGGAAACCTCTTAGCAGAAAAATTTCTGGCTGGTTCAAAGGAGGGAGGGAAGGAAGAAGGGAGAGAGTGATGGAGGGGTTGTGAAAACATGTCAATTTAAACAGAAATTTGTTTTCAGTAGTGTCAGAGTTTCTTTTTAGCTCTTGTTCTGATTCATATCAGCTTTTTGATTATATTACAAATCTAGATTAATTTCATATTCGTGTCTTAGGTTATGCTGGTGTTATTTAAGCTCTACAATGTTTTACAAAAAAAGCAGCTACCTGCCCTCTCTTGGGATGTTATTGTTACCTTGAGTTCTTTCAGTCGCTGGTTTTAATTCCTTTCAGGTTAACTAAAATGTGCAGCTTTCCAGGGCATTGAGTATAGAACCACTTGTTTCCCTGCCAGTTGGCACTCTTTACACTGTAAAATTCAGGTCCTATCTGGTCCTTCACTTGTAAAGTTTCATAGTACACTTCATGAAGAAGATGGGTTTCACTAGGGCCTGTCATCTTGTCCTGCAGGTCCCTGGGGGTGAACAGATGTTGTTTGTGAAAGGATTTTGAAAGGCTTTTGAATAAAAGCCTAATCCACAAGATAAAAGTAAAGAAATAAAAAGAGCAAAATTCAAAACGGATTAGAGGAAACACTTCTCTAGCCAATGTGTGATCATTTCCCATAATATTGTTAGACAAAAAAAAATTGGCAAGATCCTAAAACGAATGGATTTCTCTACAGATAACAAGCATATCCAAGTTGTAAATAATGAATGGTAAATTTGTTTTAAAGGGTTTTTAAAACTTCTGGTTTCAGGGTTGAGACTAATCTTTAATAGGATATGTAAGGAGACATTCCTGAGAGCAGGTCATTTCATTACCTCCTGCTTTGGAGGGTATCTTTCCCAAAAGCAGTGGTGCCTGCTAGCTATTGTCAGAAAACGAGGAGCCACACTACATGAACTTTCTTCTACAGTGCTGTCTTGTTCATCCTTCTAAAACTGAGTAGACATTGAGATAAAATATTTGGCAGCATTTAAAAAGGAGTGGATAAATCTGTAGATAACAAAAATATCCTGAACCTCATTGAAGGGGAAGTCAAGACCTCTCTTTTCAGGGCTGTGATTCTGCACTAGATAAAACAAGATCTTCATATACGTACATTTTTATAGAGCAGAAAACTCCCCAAGAGGCTCAAAGATGGTCTGTGTATTTGCAGAGCCCTGTGGCAGTCTATCTTTCCAGTATATAGGCAGAGCAATTGTGGCAGGAACAATTTAAGATTAGGATATGGCTGGCTGAAGGGGGACTTCATTTTTTTGTATGACGTACCCCAGACATCAGAGAACCTAAAGGAAAGACTAATTTCTTTCCATGGGCTTTGGCCCCATAAAAACTTGTGAGCAAAATGACCCGCAGGATATTCCAGCCTATTCTCCCTGCCAATGCTGCACATCATCTCTCACAGAGCTGATATGCTGATAGGCCTTATATAATTTTACATTATCTCTGATGTTATCTGGCTGGTCTAATTGGAGCTGACTGGGTCTCTGATCTACTGAGTCTACACATCTCTGTCTTCACACCTCTCTTGGCCACAGTAGCTGCTAAAAAGAGCCCTAGGGACAACTGACATTCTTGACTGCCAGCCCAAACATGTCAGCTGGAAGGAAGACTTTTCCAAATGACATCCCTTCCCCCACAGAGCTTTTGGCAGTCACGCCACTGCCATCTCCAGTCAAGAACATCTGGCCATCGGATCAGACAGAGGCAGAGCTCTCTGTGACCCCTGACCCTGGCTGCCCTGTCCCCACCCCTAAAGGCGGGGCTGCCATTGTCTATCCAAGTGGCCAGTGGCCTCAGGCTGGTTCCCATGACCGTCCTCCCACCTGGTGCTGGCTGGCCTTGGGCTGGCAGCCCTGGCTGCAAGGTCAGGGACTGAGAGGGGCATGGAGCCACCCACGAGGCAGCATCCCCTCCAGGAGGCTCCGGGGTCCCCTCCCTGCATGTTGGTGGGAGCGGTACCCAACCGCCTGCGCCGTGGGCTGCCTTATGCTGCAGCCAGGCGGTCCCCGGGGCTCTTGACCTGGCCAAAGCAACGGCAGCCACTTAACGTGTTATAGTGGAAAGGTGACACTGCGTCAAACTCTGCTGTTGGTGGTGTTGGCAAAAAGCCAGAGCAACTGCACTCAAGCCACAAGAGTCCGCTCCTGTGTGACCGGGAAGTAGGGTTTGTATGCCTGCACTTGTGTCCTTACAATGCAGAAATTTCTGGCTTTGCATCCCCACCCCAGAATACAAGAGATAAGGCAATTAGTGTCACTTTCCAGGTGGCTAACAGAAAGCAAAATTCCCTAGTATATCTTAGCTTTCAGCCAAGCTGCATTTAAGCAATTATGCATCAATAAAAATGTCTGCTTAGAGTCCTAGTCACAAAGTTTCCTCCAGAGCCCTTTCCATTGTGTGTTGGGGGCTCTGCACCTCCTCCTTCTCTTTGCCTTCATTAAAATTGGAGTCCATCTGCTCTGCCCAGCCTGCTGCAGCTCAGGGAATCTCACATCACTCCTGTCTCAGCTAGAGATGAGCCTGAGCTGCACATTTTTGGACGGAGATACCTGTGTTTGTTTCCCAGTTGTGGATTTATGGGAGGAGGCAGGGGGAGTCTTCTCAACTTCGCCCCAGTTCCTTAAAAACAAAAAGCCAGTAAGGAAAGATGGCTGTGGCTGTGGATTGGGCTCCGTCACTGCTCTCCATGACAATGGGTGCTGTGTCATTCCCAGGGAGTTACGATGTCACTTCTGCAATGGGTAAATGGGAAGTGAGGGTTTCCTCAGAAAAGGCCAGCTCACAGTGAAGGCTTCAGCTCTCCTCCACTGCAGGGCAGCCTCTCTGCTGCCTCTCCTGCCTGCACTGCCCAGGGCATGAAGATACCAGGAGATAGGCAGCTGCCCTTGGCAGGCAGCTGGAAAAACCAAGGTGAGGATGGATGGATGACCTGAGGTCCCAGCACAAGGGCTGGAGATAGGCCAGAGGGTCAGTGCCCTCCCTAGTTCCACCAGAGACTATGTGCCTGAGGCACGGTGACCCCGCCAGACCCCTGTTTCAGGGAGTCCACTTTCTGCCCACTCTGCTAGCCCCTGCCCTTCAGAAGGGCATAAAAGAGAGAGGGAAAGCAATCCGAAGAGGGAATAAGTCTGAGAAATTGCTGTGAAGCAGATGTCTGGGAATCATTATGAGAACACTCTCAATCTTCCCAGAGCAGCTGAAAGCTTTACTGCCAACAGCACTTGGCTGCCAGTCTCCCATTCCTGTATAAATGATGATAATGGTCTTCGCTACTTCTTCTCCACAGGATCTCCTCCTGTCTGTGGGGGTGGGCTCTCCCTGGCAACCGCAAAGCTCTTGTTATATGTAAGGAGTTGTTGGCAGCAAGGACTGGGATTGAACAGAAGAGAGAGAGGGGGTAAGGTCCCTCCTCAAGCTAATAACCACCAGTGATGGGCCCCTGCTGTGGCATTTTGTGCTCATTACATAGCTACTCTGGGTGCCTTTAATAGGCAGCACTTGCCTATTAACAAGCGCTGAGCTTTGATAGGGAGAGAAGGGTCAGAAGCATCCAGTGCTGATAGGAAAAAAGCGATGAGCCTCTTTCCTTGTGGTAGCACTGACCAGAGTCCACTGACTTCATCCCTGGTACAAAAGTCTAAGAGGCAGGTGCCCTCTACCATGGTCCATCACTTATCTTTGCAAGCAGCACATTCCTACAGCCCTCTGGTTACTCAAGGCCCGTCTCAACTTTGTGCAAAGGGTCCCTGCTCCTGGACTTAAATCCAGCACTTCCATCACTTTGTATTTCTTTTGGTGGTACTCAGCTGAGGCTCAAGGATTTACTCTGCAGCAGCTCCAAAGAGCCCTTTCTACGTGGTACCCTGCTGATGAAGGGCTGTCTGCGCAGCACTCTGAGATATTGCCAACAGCACGCTGAGCAATAGTAACACAAACCCACCACTGAAGCCTTTGTGGCCATGGAAATATTCCTTACTGCAAAACAATAAAGCAGAGCTCCTCGTCCTGCAGCACTTCTTTCTCTGAGTGGATGTGGAGTTAGAGAGACCCACCAAGCTTCCTGGAGGTGAATCTCTCCCTGCAGCAGTAGTGTTCCTGCACTTGCCTGATGTATGAGAACAGACAGCTTTTCCACCTATAGAGTTTCAGGCTGTAGTGCTTATATTTCAGACATGAAACTTGACAAATAATAGCAACAAATAATCAAATGGGCAGAGATTTGTGGACATGTTTAGATTGTGCCCCAGCTCATGTGCCTGGCAGACCTAGCCCAATCCAGAGGAACTTGGAGTTCACAGATGACACCTCTGAAGATGAGTTTTCTGTGTATAGAAAAGATATAGAGACACAAGTACCTTCCTTCGCAGGGGATAGGGAGCTATTCTGACTCCCAGATACAAACTCAAGATATGGATGTTCCAAGTTTGTCTTTTTCTTGGATTAAAAAACCCCAGGCTTCTCCAGAAACTTTCAGTGCTTGTACACAGGTCTGTTGAGCACATGTGATAGCTCTAACATCAGCCCTACTGAACATATAGAAAATTAGTATCAGAGCTACTGAGCAGAAACCTAGCAGATCCAGTTGTCTCACTGGCAAATAGCAAGATAAGAGTAAACCAACAAGCCCTGAAATCTCTTTCCACAGTAGCCTTCTTTCTGGTTCACTGGTGGGGTGTTCTGCGTGGATTTTCCTCTATCAGCCACCCAGGCTTGAACAATGGGCCCCTGGCTCCCTGAGGGACGCAGGATTGCTGGATTTCAGTAGACTCTGGCGTGAGGAAAAGGCAAGTGATCCCTCCTTTGACTTCCTCAGAAATGAGAAGCAGGCACAAGCAGGCCTGCACCAGCCAAGAAACATTTCTCTCTAAATCTCCCTGTGCCTTTTTGGTGGGATTAGTAACAGCACAGAACTGTGTTGCAACACAAATACTCGTATACTCCTTTTGGCCACTTTCAAGCAGCGGAAGCATGCAGGCGGCTTCATTACCTACAGAGAAAAGCAGACTCAATGCAACAGCCTTCTTTCAGATCAAAATGGTGCAGTGCAGCAAACAGATAAACCCTGTGCCAAAGCATTTCCTAAAGAAAGCTTTATTATAGCAAGGCTCCATTCTCAGAGGCCTTTCATATTCTTTGTATTACAAAGACATGGGCTGACTTATCCAAAATGACTTGCACTCTAGAACTGCACTGCTTCTCTTTTGTTGTTTTGTTATAAAACCTCGAGTTCCCTAAATCTCCTTAATAAAAGTTCTCAAGGGGTTGACTGGAGAAGATAGGAGAAGCCAGCCAAGTGCAGCATTCCAGGACCAGCTCTCCCTTCACAGAGGGAAAGACTTAAAAACTGAGGTTAAAGGTCTGGCTTAAGCCAACTGAGTCTGCCAGATACAGAGCTATATGGCCAAAGATCTACCACACCTTGTGTTCCTTTCTCCCCACACTCCCTGCTCTCCCCCTGCCAAGCCCATCCTTGCTGGGTGCTGAGTAGGTTCTGAGCAGAGCATCTTTGCTCTAAAGGCTAAAAAAATGTAGTTTTTACTGAAGCCGTGGGAGCAAGCCAGTAGTCCAGCTCGCACTGGTGTTTTCAGTTAAGGAAGGACTTAAGCTTCTTAATGGAGGAGGTGCTGATTGGAGCACTGGGTTTTTTTCATAGAAAAAGTCCACAAAAAAAAAAAGTCAGTCAATGAACATTCCACAGGAAAATTTTCATAAATGATAAAAGGGTGAATTAATTGGCCATAAGTCAGACCATTGCTGATCTGAAAAGATGTCATGAAGCCTCATGGGAGCAACAGCTAGAATGCTTCATGCTGCTCCTCTGCTTCACGGGCTAAGACACATGGGTGGACCACATCCCTCAGGGTGCAAGGTAACACGGGCTCCCACCCCCATCAGGGAAGCTGCACACCCAAACATGAGCAGTGGTGTTGGATTCATTTCTGAAGACTGAAGGTCATCAAAATGCAGTGGTGGTCAAAGGAAAGGCAGGTGGGTCACAAGCAGTGGCGATGCTACATCCATCATTCTGCCTTCACTCCTCAGCTTTTGCTGGAACGTGGAGTGGCACAGTACAACACAGGAGTAGGAAATAATAAGTTTTTAGATGTCTATGTTTTCCTATTGTTTGTAAAAACTCATTTCCCTTCTCTGGCTGCCCGGACCTAAATAAAGCACACTTAAAAATACAGACAATATGTATTGCACATGTTGAAGCTGTATTACATCATCCCACGTGGCTCTGTCGCAGAAGCAGTGAGGCTGCCTGTATCCTCGGGGGTCACCCCCAGTTCTCGCTCCTCCCACTCCACCGCCTCTCATTTCGCCTGCGGTGATGTGCGTTGCTGCACAGCCACGTGGGGGCCACGGAAAGGCAGATAGATGCACACAAAGAACAGGAAAGGAAAAAGAAAGCCAGGGGAATACACTGGTGTGCTGAGCTGCCTGACAATCCTTCTGGGGGCTTTAAACCTTTTGTTTCAAGTAGGGGCTTTCTTTGAACGACAATGTCTAAGTCGGTTACCTAATACACAGGTGTAAAAACCTCAGCAAGAACATATATGGTAGAAAAGGCAACTCCTGCACCCCCCAGGACCGCAAGTAACAGCTGCTTTTGCAGGACTCCTTGTGGCCATGTAAGTCATAAGGCTTTTCTCCTAAGAAACACTAAGGAAAGCTCTCTTTTGTTTGATGAAGGGAATGCTAGGGAGATGGTTTTCTCATATATCCAACACACTTTCAGGGCCCAAGGTGGTACTCACTGACTTGTCTCCCCCAACATGCAAAAAATTCAGCAGCAGAAGTGCAGCCCTGGGCTGAAAGGTGGCAACCAGCAAAACAGCAAAGATGACCTGGAGAGAAATTTTGCCTGTAGACATTGGGACAGTTCCTCGTATTTCAGAGAAAGTTGTGAACAAGTCTCGTGTTTTTTAAGTCCTCAGAAAGCAGCATGCTGGTCCCCGCACCTGGCTTTTACAAGCCTTTATCACTGTTTCAGCACTCCTATTTGGTATCTGCGTTTACCTCCACCTCCTACATTTCTGACCTCATCCCAAATTTATTACTACAAACCAACAGATCTGCCAAGCACATTCAAAAGTGCTGAGAATCTTTAAAATGTTCCTGGACCAAAAACCCCTGCCTCCTCTCTCATTTAAGTTATCGATGTTCTGTTGTTAAGAGTTGTCATTTGGGGGTCTTTTGACCCTCTTTTTTGTTTTGTTTATCCTTAGTGCAATTTTTGGTTTCCAGTGAGATTTCAAACTCTTCTTGGCAGTAATACCTAGAAATATTTCACAGCTTCCCGCCCACACCAAAACACTTGTGACCCAGACGCTGATTGGACAGATAATGGCTTTTATTTTGTATTTCAGTGCTCCATTCGTGTAGTGAGGAGAACAGTAATTCTCTGCCTAATGGAGAATAATCTGAAAAGCATGTTAAGTCTATACAGCCCTAGCTCTGCTTTCTTGTACACCCACTCTGTCCTCCCCAATTTATATGTGGTCTCATTAACAACCTTTGCTCAAAATAATATTGTGTGATATTTTCTAGAGCTTGATCCCAGCCTGACTCATGCTGACATCAAAGTGTGTTAAGTCCAGCCCTGCTTTTTTCTCTTGCCTCGCTCCTCTACTGCAGGTTTTGCAGCTCAGGCTTTTATTCAGAAGTGTTGCACTGTATGATACTCATGCCCAGGTTAGTAAAGCATCATTAGCACAGAGGGTCTTGCTGCCTAATGACAGATCTAGTGCTGGAGCACTTGGCATGAGAAGGATTGTCTGGGGCAGGGGATACCACACTGGGACTAGGAAAACCTTCACTCAATTCCTTGTGGAGCAGTCACAGACTTCCTTCCTTTGGCTAAATCACTTCATCTGGCGCATGCTTCAATTCCCCATCCATCCAGGGTGGATAATGTTTCCCCCTACCTCCAACGAATACAGTCATCTAAATCTTTCCAGGTCTGGAGTATTTTGATATCACAAGGATGAGGTCAAGGACCAGGGGGCTACAGACCCATAGAACCACAGGTTGCTTTCAGTGAAATACCTGAGTAACCTGTAAAATACAGAGTTGGTAAATAGCACAAAAGCAGGATGCAACTGATAACTAGGGGCATCTGATCACTGTGCACAAGGATCACATTTCCTAAGTCAGGGAAATTACTAAATATTGCAAAGGGGAGGAAAATCTCCATCAGAAAGCAAGGGCTTTACCGAATTTCGTATCTTCAGTTTCCTGGGGAAACATTTAGCTTAAACAGATATAAAAGTTCAGTTCTTCCTGAGTCTGGGGGTGTGTGAAGGCAAGGAAAAACCACATTAATAGTTAGGACTTAATTTTCACATTAACACCTCGCCCTCTCCTAGAGACACCCAACTCTTCTGGTTTGTGTACATCATTAGTTCACATCATTAATTACCACATGCTGATGAATTTCTGGTGCTGTGTGAAATGTGGAGTTTCTGAATAGTGAGAGGACCTGATACAGGTCCCATTGGAATCAGAAGGATCCAACTGTCCCCTTACACCACAGCTACCTATGGGAGTGGGCTAATTTCCTGGGGAGGGATGACGACATGCTCAGTACACAGCAGGATGGGGCCCTAGGAATCCCTTTCCTAACCGAACCCACATCCCGTCATGTGATCTCTGAATTATTGTTAGGGCTAGTTTTTTGTAACTCCACGTTAATAAATATCTTTCAACTTCAGCCTCTTCTCCATAAAGTCTAACAAATGTTTCACAGCTTCAGCCTCTTGGCCATAAAGTATAATCCTTTGCAGTGACCTGCATTTTTCCTCATAGTGATATTTCTCCTCTTATTGTGCCTGTCATGGCTTTGCCTGCACTGCCCATCAATTAACAATGGTGCCTACAAAGAAAGGGGTTTATACATGGAGTTAAAACAGAGCCATCAGGAGTAGGAGTTTTAATGTCTCCTTGTGTTTCTGTACAAGTAGCATGAGGTGAAAGTGGCAGGAAAGGACGTTCTCAGGGGGGGTGGGCAGCCAAGATAAAAGTATTCATTTAACACCATTTAAATGTAAATTGTAGTGAAACATGTTAGTGACAGAGGGGAGGTTATGACTGATCAGATACGAGGCTTTGAATCGTTTGCCAAACCAAACTTCTTCTAGGTATTTTGCTTCTTTTTTGCATTCTTCTCCTCTCACCACTTTTGATCAGTGACGGTGATGGCTGCTATCAGGGAGTCAACAAACGAAGCTGCCCAGAGCAGGAGCGGGAATATGGGATATAAAAGGAAACTTCAGCATATCAAAGGTATTCAAGCACAGGGAGAACTTCAAGGGTTTCCTTCCAGAGATAATGAACACACTAATGCAAAGTGAAACTGAAGATGAAGAGAGAAAGAGAAAAAGATCTAAGAATATTTCTGCAGGGGAGGAAAAGATTTTTGTCAAGTGAAAAAGGGATCAAATAACAAACCTCTTTCACACTGGAAAGACCAAACCCAAGTGATACTGGCATTTTGCTTCTATTCACTTCAGATTCAGACTTGGAGCTTGGATGAGATCTTGAGCAAAATTCTGACAGAAAAACATCCAGAGGGTTCATGCAGTGGAGAAGTTCTGTTCCACAAAATGAGCTGATGTGCTGATGACAGCATGAAGAGTAAAATCATCAGATTTGTAATGAAAGATTCTGAGAAAATGGGGTTATAAATGTCAGGTTTTGAACAAAATATGGCTTGTTTTTGCTTTGCTGTGTCTTCACATATCGTATTGACATTAGAAGAAGTATTTTTTTATTAATTCCCTTTGGGGAAACCCAGAACAAGCCCTTGTTTAAATTAGAGGATTTTTCACAATAAAAATTTTGAAGAGCTCTGCAAGTAATGAGTGAGGTCACTTTGCTAATTTGCACAAGTCACCCTATAGCTGCCCTGCTGCAGAGAACAAGTTCTGGACTAAGCTAAAATCATCTGTGGGTTGTTAATATTTTTCATGACACTCTGACAAGAAAGAGATATCTGAATAAAAAGGCTTAGCTTAGGAGGTCCATACAGATACAAGGCGAAAGGGTAGACTTAGGTCTCTAGGAATGTAGACGTGACTTTCCAAAGTTTGGATTTGTTTACTTTCACCAGATCTCATAGGATAGCAGGCGTGATGGAAAATGGAGATCAAAGACTTCCACATCACCCAGTCTACAAAAGCAAAGCTAAGGAAAACCTAAATGGCAGCTCTAATTCGGTGTCCTAATGAATGATGTGAAGGGTTGTTCAGACCATTTTGTTAGCAGAGAATTGAAATCTCTCTTACAAAATGGAGTAATCGTGTAGGCACAATAGATCAGAAGGTGAGGTCTTCCAAGATCCGTCCAGCTGTCTGTCCTGCTGAGGCTCCTAGGGCTCAAGCAGCACCTCATGCTCTCTCTCTGTGTTTTCAAAGCTGAGACACAGGGATCAGATTCAGGCCTCCGGATCACTCTGTGGAGAACCTGGTTTACTTAATGGTTAATATAAGGACTCAGGATCCAAAAGTCCTGAATAATAAGCACTCGCTTGTTGTTTCCTTGAACTTAGATACCTCAGTGGCTCCTAAGTCTTTTGCAGAAACTGCCATGCATTCTCTGAATATGGCCTTATGTTCATCTGTGCTGCCTGTCCTGAGAAGGACTTAATCTGTGTCAGGATGCTGATCTCTGAGTGCTGATGTTATGCATAGACTGATCTTAAAGTGCTTTGGTTTTTACACTTTCAATAAATAATAAACTCAAGGGACAAAATCCACAAGTCGTCATGCAGGGGTAAATCAGGAGTCACTAAAATCCATGGAATTTTTCCATATTTGTATGTGTATACATAAGATCAGGTCTTGGATCTTGAGTACTCTTGGTTAGGCCCTTACAGTTACTGGGACATTTATCTGCCATGATTTCAATTCAGTTGCCCAGCTGCTCCTTGAGGTGTCAGGTTCCTAAATGCCACAGTCACCTACTTTTCTGGTGGCTTGAATTTATGAAGCCACCAAAGTCCTGTTCCTGGACTGTGTCTAGTGCACTACCTGTAGCTCAAGCTTGCACCAAAGGATGGAGCTGCCCAGATGTTATACTTAAAATAGATAAAGAAAATTCCTGACAAATTCAGCAATAGTATCATGTATCTGCCATGGCCTTTCTACTTGTTGAGACCATCATCATAGACATTAAACTAGAGGGGTCTATTATGGCATTTCTAAAGATCCCACATGGCCCCATGACCCTACAGGCCTGACAGAATTGCATGAAGTTAAAATCTGGCCCTGCAGAAGCCTCCCTGTGCCAGCAATTAGATTTCCTACAGATTTAGAGAGCATCATTTTTCTAAGGAAGACATATTCATGTGCCTTCAAATCATGGCTCTAAATCATTAAAAAATTCTAATCCTGATCACACATATATTTATGGGCTATTCACTTAAATGGGACTGTCCCTGAAGAAAACTATGTGATTCACAGTTACACATGTTATTTCTGAGTTGGGAAAATTTTCAAACTTCCAGTGATCAGTTGTGATAAAATGCAGTATAAGGTAATGTTCTGCAGTCAAAACATGAAAGCTGGCACAGGACAATGTAAACCCTACCTACCCCATGCAATAATGCTAAAAACACCTTATCAAATTGTGACCCAGAAACACACATGGAGCAAGATAACCAATAACTTGTTCTTGGAGAAAGGCCCAGCACTGATTTATATCTTGCAACCCAAATAAATATAAAAAGCCTGCCAGAGCTGACCATGTAAATCTTCACCACCTCATATGGTTTCATTCTATGAAGTGAAAAATATGAGGAAGAAGGTGTTTTTGCACTGTGAATGAGCTATTCAGGAAAAGTGTTATTTATTGAACTCTATGGGAGGGAAGTTAATTTCAGAAGTTACAAACATGATGAATTATAGCTAATATCTTGGAGGAATTAAATGGAATTGAAAGAAAAAAAGGTCCCTATTTTCATTTAAATAATAACTGGGGTTGAGCAATGTTAAATATAGGCTTACACCTGCCAGGAACTGGCTGACTAGCAATCTTTGAAACCATTGCTGATTAACCAGAGTGGGGACCATCTCACAAATCAGTGGCACTCGTGTTTTGTGTGTTCAGTCTTCATGGGGATTCATGGGACAGTGCTGGGTAATAATTTCAGCCTAGGGGTGGTTTGTGACTTATTTGCTTTCACTCTTTGCTATTCCTACAGTGCAGATGATCACCTAAGAAACCTGGCAGTGTCCCTGCTCCCAGAGTGAATACTTTCAAGCTAGAAGCTGGATGGAGGTGGGAGAAGAATAGTCCCACGGTTACTGTAAGGCTCAGCGCACTGTGGTTTGGTGCCCTGAATTTGTGAATACAGGTCCCAAGGCTGTCAGGTTGGGTCACCTAGGGCAAGTCACCTTCAGCACCATTTCTGAAGTTGCCTCTCAGCTTGGACACCTGGTTTGAGATGCTTTGGGGCTGTTTTTCAAGGGGACTGAGTACTTGTAAGTCCTCACATACATCTCAGGTCTCACACACTGAGAAGGGCAAAAGGAGAGTTGGATATCTGGATGCAGAAGTAAGGATGTTGCATTAGGAAAGTGGACATAGAGACATGAGATTGGGAAGGAGGATCACTGGAAGAGGAAGGTAGGGCAGAGGTGGGCTGTGGGGCAGGACAAGGCAGAGGACATGGGGATATTGAAGTAGGATGGTGTTGTAAGTATGTGGTATGAGGGGGTAAAGCACTGCAACAGGAAAGCAGAAAGGTAGAGGCAGATTAGTGTTGAAGAAAGTCACTAAAAGCACCCCCACTCATTGGATTTGTGAGCTGCTGGTCTTGTATTCAGGCTGGAGAGTGTTAGCGTCTCCAAGCTACATTCCTCTGTCTATTAACATCACCTTGTCCATGTCCAACATACAGGTACCTCCCTACTCAGACATCCCCCCCACACCACGCACACATCACCCATGTTTACATCAGCAGGCACCAATGCGCACAGGTCCTCAGACTTGCTAACACACAGATTCCATGACTTACAGCACTGAGAGATCTGCAGGTGTTTGTTGTAACTTTAACATCAACTTTCTGTGGCTCCCAACACACAAAGATATCTCAGCCTCGCATAACCTTGATGTCGTGAGCCTATGCTAATAAATCTGAATAAGTAATGGACAGATACAAATCTGGGTAATAGAGTTAAATATCCCTTCTTAACTCAAACACAAACCAGATGTTTTCCATCTACCAGTAGGCCTCCACAATTATCCATACTGCCCATGTCGTGTCTTCCGGCTCCCTGCTGGCCCCTTTCTCCTGGGAGATGAATATGACGCATCGCCGTAGCTAGCTCAGGGATCAGGTTGCGTTAATTCAACAGTACTTTTGTCAGGCAGGTTTGTTGTGTGCCTTCATTCAGCTGCTTTAAAGCACCTCCTGTTTTGTTTTGCTTTGTTTTGTTTTGCTCCCCACAATCACTATCTCTGCTTGGAGCCAGGGCTTTGCTGGGGAACTCAACCCAGTCACCCCTACAGAGGCTGGAATAATATTTGGTGTTTTTTTCACAGTGCAGTAAGTGATCTTTGCGGGTAGCATACGAGCAGTAATTAATACTTGACGTATACTGTGAGGGAGAGCTCTGCTGGCAGGAACTGAGACTAGGTGTAGTTGTTACTACAGCCCTTCAGGGGCGGAGGTGGGTTACAGACGTGCACTGCCTTGCATGGCCTCTTGGTGTGATGCAAGCACAGCGGCCCTTCCTGCCATTCAAGCAGCTCAGAAGAGCTGCCAAGCAGGTGAAAATTGGCAGGAGGAGGCCTTCATGTACAGTACAATCAAAAGCCTCATATTTTTTACTGTATAACTATGTTATAATCAACAGTGTGTTCTCATAATGCTCTTATGAGCTACTGTGCCGAAAACCATCACTGCAAGCACCACCGTACAGCACTCGGAGAGCTTTGGCAGCCTATGAGACAGCCTCACAGGCAGCACTCACTGGAGTCTTTCTGGCCAGCTCATGACTGCGGCCAAGAGGCCATCTTTACCTGCTGAAGTGGAGGAAATCTGTTGATCTGCGTATCTGGGATCACCATGATGCAGATGAAAAGATAATGCTGAGTTAAACAATAATCTGGCAAGAAGCTCTCAAAACTGGGCTTACTTATTTATTTTTAATTAAAAAAACCACTTTTTTTTCCTCTCTCTATCTGGAACAAATTGAGAGCAGTCCAATCTTGTAATCGTATTTCCACAACATTGTGCCAAGGCAATCACGGTTGTCTGGACCAAGCTGTCTTCTTTAAGAGTTAAATTTTATTAGCAAGCTTGCTTGCAAGTCAGCTGCATGAACTCCAATTTATCCCTTGGATCTGCTCAGCAGAGCCTCAGCATGAGCCTTCTGGTTGCTCTACATAGAGAACCCTCCCAGCAGGATGATTAGAATAATGTGTGCAAAGATAGCACTGAAATTCAATTAAAAATGACACTTTTTGTTGGAAACAGACTAGGGAGAGCAGCTCCCATCTTGAAAGCCAGCTTGCTTTCCTGGGCCAGAAAGCACGGTTTTACAGGAAAGGCCTGTTACGGGGATTGCGTGACTTGGACAGTTGACTCTGGAAGATATGGGGTCTAAAATCTGGTATACACAGAACATTTGCTACCAAATTAGTTTTTTGGCTTTCCAACACTATCATTGTCTTCTTCCCCATTTCCCCCCTCAAATTCTTTGGAACTTAAGGAGTAATCTTAATTGACCTTTAACCATGAAATCTTGGCTGGCAGCGCAGCCAATGCCTTCAGAAGGTCAAAGCTGGTTGGATGCAAACCAGATCCTAGAGCTCTGACCTCACCATACTTAGCAATCTCTAAAGAGAGACCAAGGAAAAGTGAAGAGTGAACGTGCTCTTCTCTAAATAGAAATTCCCTCCAGGGCAGGATTTAGGACAGAAAAATTTCCATTGCTGCAGCCTGCATTGAACCTGTCCAGCAACTTTTTAGAACTTCAGGGTGGCTTTCTGACTTCAGCTGGACTGAAGTTTGATCAGTGCTCCGATCCTGGAGATTTCAGAGATTTCTTTCCTAGCACCAAGCCCAAAGAAATGAATAACATTCACATTTAAAAGGAGAAAAAAAAATAAAAGAACATGAACATCTGGAAGTCAGTCTTCTATACACAAATGGCTGTGTATAATCAGGATTAAGTTGTTACTGTGTCTTACTTCTTAAATGATGGAAAATTGAATGGTTCTAAATTACAGTTCTCTCTGCTAAGAACCTGCTACAGATAGAGAAGAGAAGAAAGCATTGCTTAAACAGCAGCAGCAGAAGAATCTCAGCTTTTGAAAAGCTCAGGTTCCCCCTGCGTAAACCATTCAAACACTGGAATGTAAAGCAGTGATGAAAAATGAAAGCCATGTCAGCCTAAAAAGCGATATATTAAAGCAAAGTGTTTGGGAGTCAAAGGCCCTTAAATAAATCTAAAATACATACTTTATTTTAAGCCCTAAATCTGCTGCTGCTAATCCTCATATTTAAAACCAGAAATCTATTTTCCTGGAAAGCAGCTGAAGCGGGATGGAATTTGACGTGGCTAGCCTGACACTAAGTTATTGTCTTCGATATTTGTTGTGTCCATCACTACCAGCATTATATCTCTGATGTATTTCAAAATTACTCTAGTACTTTATTGTACTCCAGTGAGTAGAATATAACCCTGGAACCGACAGCCCAGCTCCCCGTCCCCTGCTGCAGTAAGTACAGAAGCTGTAGGTGGTATCCTACCCTGCTAACCTGCCCCATTTCCTTTGCTGACAGCAGTCAGCATTCACACCTTGTCTTTTCATCAAACTTTGCACACGTTTAATCCTGCGCCAATCGTGGGGCTGGCCAGTCTCTTTGTCACCCTTTTACAGTGGAAGGAACTGGAAAAGGGATGTTCAATGAAGTGCCCAGGGGCATAGAGGGATGTGATGCTATGATAAAAGTTAGGAACTGGAGGTGACATGGCCCCATGGCTATGGCACATGCCACACTGGGAGTCATGAAATCTGCGTTTGGTGCTCACTGCAGCAGAGAGGTGATGGGACTTAATGCAACCCCTCCTCTCCTCTGAATACCGGTTTCGTTTCATGCTGGCACCTGCCTGATCTAGCAGCCCCTGGACAGGAGGGGTCAGCTGAAGAGGACACAGCGCAGTGGAACTTTCTTCCAAGTGCCTCTGGGTACTTCTGTGTTATGGATGCAGAAGTGAGAATAGATGCGGTGAGAATAGCCAGTTTGAGTTGTTACTCAGAGATTTATAAATTCTCTTCCCTACTGTGTGAGCAGCGTGGAGAAAAAAATCACATGTTGCTGTGAGATTCTGGTGCATGAATTTTGGGCTCTTTTGTGCCCAGCAACAAGAGCGTTAGCCTTGGGCAGAGCTGCACAGAGCCCTTCAGACTCCATGGCCAGCGAGGGCAGCAGGGACCTCTCTAGTCATCAGTACAAAATAAAATCCTGTCTGCAGTGTGAACCTCTAAATACAGCACCCAACTCACTTCCAGAAAAGAGGGATTTTCTACATTTCTTCAGGCAGAAGCCTTTTGGGGAAGAAAAGCCCAGTCCTTCTGGAGGATGGGGGGTGGGAGTCACGGACTGCAAGCACTCCTCCTGCCAGAGCTAATGCCTCCAGCTTCAGTCCGCATGCTTCAGTCTCACCAGATCTTTCAATCCCTGTTTCTCTCTTCTTTTAATAGAAAATCCTATTGGTTTAGGTTAAAATCAGAAAATCTCAAGAGGTTCAGTGGGATGGAACTAATTAGCCAGCATGGACATAATCTGGTCTACACAAGCAGCGCCTAACTCCTACCACACTGCTAATGAATAGACCTGACCAATAAATGAAACAAGGCAAAGTTTTCTCCTGCCAAGTAATACATTTTTCTGCCAAAAATATTTGAAACAAAATAATCCAAATAATTATGTTGACTTTCAATCCCAGGTTTTGATTTTCACTGGTTTTAAACTTCTCCGATCTTTGTGAAGGGGAGGTGGAGGGACAAAGGCTCGTATTCCTCTCCTTTTTCCCACAGATAAAGGAAATAGAGAAGAGAGAAATGGGAGGAAAACACCAGTTTTCAGGTCTCTCTCCATAGTCTCTCAGATATTTTATTTCTCCTTTTCTGGGTGGGGATTACAGTAGGAGAAAAAAAGGAGGGAATGTGTGAAATGAGATAGGAGCAAAAGTTTCTTCCTTTTATCTTCTCTTGTTTGATTTCTTTCTCCCCTTTTTTACAAGGGGGTAAGAGATTGGATGAAATGATACTAAAAATTCACAAATTCAAATACTGAAAAGCTCAATCCAGTCAAAGACTTTTTAGGCAACACTGATTTAAAATGTTGAATTCTGATTTACTGAAAATGTTTATTGGAATTGAACACTTACAAAAAATTGCTTCATAATAAAATGCATATTCCATTGGTAGGAGACTGTAATTGATAAAAGAAGGAGACAAAAAAAAGAATAATCAGGGAAGCCTAAAATGCAGAAGCAAATTATTACAGAGCCTGATTCTGCAATCTGTTACATTTCCCATAACAGAGGAAATCTAGAAATACCTGTCAGTCTAAACCTTCAAGGCACTGGGTTTTCTCAGCACCTTGTCATTTCCACTGGAGTGACGGATCTTCAGTACCTTGCAGTATCTGTCCCCCACTCACATACGTCTGCTGTGAAATTTCCCCAGGCTCTTTCCATATGGGACTGCAATGCCCTGGTGATGGAAAAGCTGCTCCCTGTCTCCAGCCTTGCTGTGTCACTTGCTGATGAACGAGTGTTATCACTATATGAGAAACGTAGCCATCCCCGGCCAAGGTGTGAAAATTACAAATGTTGGAATAAAATAAACCAACATTTAATCATTGCCAGTGTTGCTTTTGCTATAGTCAAGGGAGTCTTCAACATATGTTTCCAAGTACATGTGTCCCAACATCTCACCTCCAGAACTTTGTTTCACAGGCCTTGGCTACAAATCACAGCCCTCCCACCCAGGGATGCTGATGGTTTATTCTGTACTGAGCCTTCATCACTGTATGCCTGAGAGTTTCTCTAGCATAGACCGTGCAAGTAATGCTTTATGTAGTTAGAGCAGCCTGAGGTATTCTTTGCTGTGACCTTGGTATGACTGAAATGATTCTTCTGTGCTTGGACCAGACAGCTGTTATTCTCCATGCTGGGGAGATAAATGTCAGCTCGGGATGGTATTTCTTTTTTTTTTTACTGCCATCTGAAATTATTCAGCTATTTATTAAAATATGAGGAAAGGGGAAGAAATGGATGGTTTAGACACTCTTACCAGAAGACCATTTTGTTACTTAGCATCTCCCTGTTTAGAGGCAAGGTCTCAAAACTGGGCTGCCTGCTCACCACAGATACTGGGAAGCATCTTTTGTTGCTCTCAGGAAGTTTTTGCCTGTATTTGGCAAGCCAGAAGATGTTGAAATATTTCAGTTCCCTTCTACTGAGCAGGGACTTCCCCAACATCACATTCTTGTCCCATAGATTTTGCCTGCACTGAGCACCTGTGTGTCACCCTGGGGCGAGAGGAGAGGAGCCAGACTTTCTCCATGATTGCTCCCCAGCTTCCGTGCCATGCTCTGGCTTACATTGGGCCAAGCACACCAGCTTTCTGGCCTTTTTCCAAGGAGTCTCTCTCTGGCGGATTGGACTGAGCTGCTTCTTTTTGGGAGGTCTTCATAATGAAGCACCACTGGAGGACTTGAAACAAACCAGGGTGTTTTCGTGGTCTCTTTTCAAATACTCAGGATTCACGTGCCAGGAATCACCAGCGTCTCTGAGGAGCCAGAATTGCAGGGAATCAGGGAAGCTGAGCCCAGGGTGGCAGCCTGGGGAAGCGATCTGAGCTGTGTGGACTCTCTGTGGGTGTCTGTGCTGCATGGAAAGTGTCACTGAGCAAAGGATGTGCCTTCCTGTGTGGTGAAACCAGCAGGAGATGCTGTGTGATGTACGTGCAACTTCTTTAGCCCAGGACTGCATGACTTGCAGCCTGACCCATCGGGGTGTCCAGAGAGACAACTCCTCCCAGATGCTCCCCATTTCTGCTTACGTCCCATTTTGATTGCTCCAGTAGGAGTCAGGGCTCTGTAGTGCAAACACAGAAACTGTGAAAAAGTATCCCCCAGTGACCTTTGCACCAAGGAGACACACTGCCTTTGTCATCCTGGGGCCGTACACAGCTTTCATGGCTTCAGTGCCAGCTTCTGTGGAGCAGAAATCACTCTTCTGTTCTCTGCTTATACAGCTGTTTAGCAGCCCCAGGCGCCAAGGCGATACAAGGACTAACAACTAAGCCACACTAATGCACTTTCCCGCCCAGTTTAGCTTCCCTGAAATCCAGTTTCCAAAAGAAACTGCTGTCTTCTGCACTCGCTTTCCTAGCAGCCCATTTCAGAGACCCACAGGCCTGTGCCGGCCTCTCCTTTGCAAGCTGCCTCCCTCCATCAGGAGCCTCTGGGGTGAGCCTGTACAGCAGTGCTGGTCCCACTCAGCCTACAAGGGACAACAGGGGAGAGGGGCCTCCTTGGATTATTTTTTTCGACAGTAGAAAGGGGAAAAAAAACCCTCCTCTTGGTGAATACAATGGGAAAAATGAGATGAATACATATTACTTCACCCCCTTTCCTGCCCCCATGCATTCCTCGTCTGAGCCAGAGGAGTGAGAGCACTAGAATATAACCTAAAGCCCCCGCTTTATTTCACTGTTGCTTTCTTTTAGATATTTTTGGAGGGAGATGTTGCAGGTGGCCTTCTCAAACATGTTGACTGCGTTTAGGGGGGAGAAGTGGGAAAAGGCATGATTAAACTTTCAGAAAGGAATCAATAGTCCTCCGGAGGGCTGGTACACTACAGCTGTAAATATTTCAGCCCTCCGATCAAGATGGAAACAGCAGTATGTGACTCAAACACCACCATACTGAACAGTCAAGGAAGACTATGAGTTAGTGCAGTGGAGCTCCATGAGAAATGCATAGCGTGCTGGCAGAAAGCAGGATCAGCTCACAAACAGCAAGCCAAGGGACAGAGAAGAAATGATTACATTTATACCAGATGCCAAGCTTTGGACTCTGTGCTGTCACTTCCATCTACCCATGTACTGTAGAAATGCACCTGATGACACTAAACGTAATGACAACTTGGCCTGTGCTCTCACAGAACATTTCAACCAGCCCTGCACAGCACAGTGCACGTGCTGTAGGCATGTAACACTGCAAAACTGCTTCGTATTGGCAAAGAGAGGGAACATCATGTCTTTTCCAGATGTAACTCTTGCAAATCCATGGGAAACTTTTCCTCTCAGACATCTCCATTAGTTTGCTATATTCTTTCTTGATGGCTGGCTTGTATTTCTGTGCATAGATAGTTCCAATGCGGTTGCTTTAGCTACCCTCCATTTTGGTATCAAGCCACATATTTTCAACCCTCTAATATTTGTAATTAATATAAACAGAGCCAGAGTTTGCGCATGTATTTATATGTGTTCAATGCCAAATTGGCACGTGTTCTCTTAGCTCAGCGAGGGCCTGGAGACTTCCCCGCACGGGATCCCTCCAGGCTGCAGGGATTGCTTCCATTTCAAATAACAACTTTTCCTTGAAAGCCTCCGTGGCACCTGTGCTCCATCAACAAGGGAGCCTCAGGACTGCGCCAAAGTACACGCGGCAGCTGCGTAGCGGGGAGCGAGCGCTGGCTTTCATCCACCTGCCCTGCAAACATGTCCATGCTGCGAGAGCAGAGCCACGTGTGCAGCCCAGCGGCAAAGCCTCCCGGAGCCGCAGGCTCTGGTCCACCGCGCACCAGCTCCCGAGCACCTATCACCTCCCACCTACAAGGTGTTCTCGCTGCCAAGGCCAGAATAGCTCTGCCTGTGCTGGGATGCTGCCTGAGCACCCAAAATAGACAAGAAGCTAGCCTTATCTCTTTCTACCTCTCTCTTTCTCAGTCGTGCTCTGGCTTACCCTGCTGAAGTGCCTGAGCACCTCCCAAACCAAACAGCTGCCTGACAAGTCTTCTCCCCAGGGCTGCTAGGTCTTGGATGCTTTCGGATCTGCTTCCTCATTCTGTATTGTTCCTCACACATCATCTTGTAGCAGCAGACTCTCTGAATCCAGCACTCAAGCAGTAAGTGACAAAGGAGTTGATTGCAAACAGATCTTTTCGGTATGCATACATGTGAACGCATACTTATGTTCAAGACTGGAAATCCTAACATTATTTTCTTTTTTCCTTGTATTTTTCTACTCATTTCATGTTCCATTTTTAGCTGTGCTTGCAACTTATTTGGAACCTGCCCTCATAAGTCACATGGATGAATTATCACTTTGCTTTTTCTGGGAAAATAATACTATAGAACGGTCACTCCAGCATACACAAGTACTACTGGCAAGGAATATGTAGGTAGTTTAGATTTATATGGCTGTAACTGAAAGCAGAACTTGGCTATATTCTGCCTGACTGTAATGAAAAGAGATAGTCACAACGGGCTTTTGTATGAACTTGGCTCCTAGAAATTATGGCAGTAAAAATAGCAATGCCATCATTTGTTAATTCTAATTATTTCAAAAGTCAGACTTGCGAGCCTGTTCTTAAAGGGGTGTGCTGAACTGAAATGTCTAAAAAGAAAGTAGTAGTTCTTTTATCAGCAGAATAGAGGTAACATCGAGTCCTCCAGGAATTTATATCATGGTCATCAGCACATGGTTTGAATACTACAGGTTCCTCGAGACAGAAACGATAAATGTTTCTCTTCCAACATCCTTGGGATACGCCTTTTTTTCATGCTTTCAGAGTTTCTGAAGCAAATTGCTGTTACTAAGGTGAATTGTACGTAAATGTAAAGAGGCATTACAGTGGCTGACCCATGCCTTGGTCACCTGCACACAGAAACACCACCAGCCAGGCTGTGAGCCTCATATCTTAGCAAAAGATGGTCAGTAGACCACAGCCAACAGGAATCAGAAGCAAGAAAGCAGTTATAAGAATTTTTTTCTTTTTTTTTACAATTTTCCCATAGGGCCTTGGGACTTTTCTCACAGCTTTGGTCAGTATCCAAGCTTTATCCATCTCCTGTTATTGTTGTCTTACAGACGGTAGTGGCCCTGATTAACCTTTTGTGTCTGTCAATCTCCAATTAACATTATTTCAGATCTAAGCAATTCCAAGCAGCTCCTGTTGAACAGTCTGTCCATTAACAGCTCTGAAAGGGAACAAAATGTTTCACTCAAATGACATGTGCAACTGTTATATCTTGTTCATTTCTTGAATGTATGTGTTTACATTCAAGTTAATTTAGGGCTGATGACAAGCACCATATTGACAAGCCCAAAGTTTAACACAAATTCCCCATATCTTCATCATGAGGGAACCTGAACATCTTCCAGTTGCCCATGAATCCACGTGGCTCATCCATCCCATGTGAGGTTTCTTCCCTCACATCCTCTCCCTGGGGAAAGTTGTGCGCACAAAGCTAACGTGTTTGGGTAGTATTTTTCTGAAGGCATGATTTTTTGCAAGCAGTCATGCTGGAGAGTTGTCATGCTGCGTATGCTGTCAGTTAGTTCCCTCCTCCCTCAGTTGCCTCCTCCCCTACAATTTCTGAACCCACTGGACACTTTCAGTCACATTTGATAAAATGGGAGAGATATCAAAGATAAGAAGCTCCTATAAAGCAGCGAAAACCAGGGCCTGGGTAGAGGACAGAGACCCCAGTTAGTGTCCTGAGTGAGGGAAGGACTGCACGGTGAGAGCAATAATTATCTGTCCTGTTTGGCAAGGAACAAACATATCCCAGAGAGCCAGTCAGCATCACATGGCTCAAAACAGGCCATGGCATGTGCTGCTTTTGGCTCCCCAGGAGTTAGGGGACTACCGGAGAAGAGATGAGGGTCTGTGAGGTATTTCAGGCAATGCACGGAAGCGTGAGATCATGGGAAATGGTTATGTTGGTTGTCATTATATGGATGAAATACAGAAATCCCATAGAAAAACAGGCTGCATCCATTTGCATGATCAGGAAATAACTTGTTTTAATATTTGCCTGATCGTTGTTCACTGCAGAAAGTACAGATTACGCTGAATGCCTGGCACTGGGAGACAGAAAATGCTGAGCTGCAGGATGTCCCCAGGGGCTGGTGGAGAACAGTTTGTCCTCTGTACAGATGGGTTTCCCTGTGTGGTGCTGTCGTGGACCTCAGATTGCACAGCAGATACAAGGCAACTGAAATTAGTTTAGCTCCAAAGACAGACAACTAAACCCACTCAAATTTCCTTCTATTCATGGTAGGCAGAGGACATGACCACAGGCTGCTGCCACAGCCAAAGTTTTGTTAAACTGCAGTCAATGAGTTACTCTAACTTCACTGTGATGCTGGAAAATACAGATGAGATTAACTAGGATGGTAGTTTAGCAAGAAGAGCGCACCTGCTGGGCCATTAATCACAATACCATTGCAGCTTCTCATCTCTTTTTGTACAAAATGGTCTAATCCCAGTAATGACAGATTTTTCTTCGGATGCGCTTAGCTTGCTTTTCCTCTTATGTTTCCCCATACAAAGAGTAGCAATTGCAATGAAATGAGTGGAGAATCAGGAGGAGGACGAGGCTACCAATATATATACTGTGACAGTATTGTTTTCATCAAACAAAAAGAAACGTTCCCCTAAAGCAATCATGTTATGTTCAGGAACACATGTTGCCCCATCATGGAGTCCTTGTGACTGATCATCAGTCAAAATCAGAGCTCTTTCCTTCCCTGCCCATGTTTCTACATGGAGAAGACACATCGGTAATGAAGATGACTGCCTGCATTGGCTTTGCATGTGACCTTTCTCCAAAACCAATTATTTTTCATCAGTTTCACATAAAATCCATCAAAATGCTCCTGTCCAGCTAATTCCTGTGAGGCATCCTTAGGTCTACCAGGTGGATGGCTAGAGCACTGGCCTATTCCCTGACCTTCGCATCCATTTTGTTATTAAACTCGCAAAAGCAAGCAATTCTTCAGTCTGGCAGGCCAGGCAACAAACCCAGGCTTTAAGAAACCTCACTCTATGCACATGTTTTGTTTCTACTAAGATCACTGGACTTGGCAGCTGCTGACTCCTGGATTAATGACCAACACCTCCTCCCCTCAGGTGTCCCACTTAGCTTTTCCCTGGAGAAACCAGGCAGCCATCAGACCTGCTGGGATGTGAATCCCGAACTACTTTGGACATTGACCTTTCCAACACTGCATGAATTTTTTAAAACAGTTACTGAAAGTTCAACTAATGATTTATTTATTTTCTAATTAGTCAGCCCTTAGGAAGAAAAAGGGATAGACTCTGACATGTCCTTGGTCCCAGAGCTGCTTATCAGCATGTGCAGTAAACAGGGGAAAAATCATAAATATTACATTCTCCCACAAGATAAAGGATTTCAGAGTGAAGGATTGCTTCCCAATAGCAAACTTCAGGGCAATGTCATGGAAATGGGTCACAGATTCCCGGAATGCAAAGTCCATCTTGGGTCTTCCCTGGAGCGATGGATTCTCTCCCACTCCCGCACAGCTTCCCTACGGCTCCCAGGCAGCTCCACTTCAGCATGGAAAGTCAAGGCTGCAGCCTGAAGGTGTCTGCATCAGCACCTGCATCAGTGACCTTTAGGAAAGGAGTGGAACCCCATTTTGTTTCTCATTTCAGAGAAACATAGAGTTTCCCAGCAAAATGACTGGTGTTCAGGTCTTCTGCCTGTGTAGTGATGAGGTATTTTTGTCTGCTTTGGGAAGAAGGGTATCCTGCAGGCTGAAGGAGCGGTGCTCCCCATGGCCCATGCGGTTCCTGACCCTGCCACGGGCTCGCTCCAGCACCGGCCGCTTTGCAGTGGGAACTCAGCAGGGCCCAGACCGACCCCACCAAACTTGTCCCAGCAGGAAAGAGGAGTTGCCAAAGCTCATCCCACCGTGGGGCCCTCTGGGCAGGGGTCCTGCAGCTGACAGAGGGAGGTGGGCGATGGACCACCTCTGGGAGAGAAACGATGCTCCCCCACCACTGCGGGAAGCTGCTCTGGTTCCTGGCTCTCTTTAGCATTCAAAGTGCTGACTTGGCTTGTTCGTGCTCTCTACATAAATCCAGATAAACTCCTAACCTCAAAAACATCCTGTAACTAGGGGCTCCCGTGTCTAGTTACCATATTGTGTGAAAAAGTGCTTCCCCTTATCACCATTACATTTGCTCCTGCTGCTGAGTTTCACTGAATGTCTGCGCTCTTGTTTTAAAGACAATATGAATATTAATTCCTCCCTCTCTTATCTATCCCACCCACTCTCTTCATACATTTATCATGTCCCCTCTTATTAATCTCCTCTTGAATGTAAACTCCAACTTTTTTCAGTCTCTGCTTAAGGAAGTTTTGCTTGTCCACATCAGTAATGGCATCAGTCACTACCTACCTGCCTCGAATAGGGACCAGCAGCCAAAAGATCATGGTGGCTCTGTATCCCATTATTCAAAAATTAGATCAAGCATCACTTGTTTTAATATGGCTACAGAAATAACTTAAAGGAAAGTCTTAGACAGCATCTTCTGTCTCTGTTTGTAGCATAATTTTACTATCATTATATTCTGTACAGAAGGGCATATGTTTTGTTAATTGTCAAAAGCATAAATAGCTTTTTTAGCTTCTATTTAAAGAGCTCTTGGCAAACTGTATGAGGGCTAAAAGAACACCATCTTTTTACATGCTCTTAATCCCTTTCCTAAACAAATCCTCTGACTTGAATTTTTTACATTTTGAAGGCAGTTGGGTTTATGGTTTGCTCTGTGATGCTCACTGTTAGTGGTACCCATCACATTTTTGTGGTATCAACATTGTCTGTTTTCCATAAGTGTGCCTTTGTAATTCAAAACAGCAGCTTTCAAATATGTTTTGCCTCTGCCCAAGGGAGATCACATCACATTTTTTTACACTCTCGGCAGAACTGCAATGACCAAAGTATAATTTGCATGGCCCTTCCAGTCTTTAATGTTTAATCAAAATGCCCTGGCATTGTTTAAATACCTATTAATTCTGCTAATTTTCAGCCTGCCTGTTAAGTAACTGCAGCTGCTTTACAGAGAGACTCCATTTCAGCCTCTTAACAGGAAAAGATATAGGCCTGGACCACAGCTTCAGTTTGCAGAGCCACCTTGTCTGTTCCACTATAACACTTCCCTAAAGTTCCCCCTTGAGAGAGGGAGAGAGAGTAATCTGAGGAAATTATCTTTATGTTACTGCTCTTCTCTCTTCATTATGAAAGCAAGAATCTTCCCTTCTTCCTCCACCCCTTCCAGTCCCTTCCCAGCATAAACTTCACTTCCACTACAGAGGTGTGACATAGGGCAGAACAGAAGAGCCCCAATTTATGTGTGAGCTTCAATTGCAATGAGTCAGCGTAGTTTAATGACGTAAAGGAAAATCAAATATTTACAGGTTTTTGTAGGATGTACAATGTTAGCTCTGCAATGAGGAAGACCCCTGAATATTTTAGCTATCCTCTCAAAAGATTCCTTCTTCCCTCTAAAATAATGGTCCTTCTGAATTCCTGCTAGGAGTATTTGCATTCCCAGCAGTCACACCAGCACTAAAGCTGTTAATCGAAAAGCTTCTAGGCAAAGCCGTCACCTTGAAATTCATGTTTTTATCAGAGTCAGTGCTGAGACTAAAAGCAGTCCCCTGACCTGGTTGTGTTGATCTCCATTCTGTGGCCCAAGGGAGTTTATTTTTATTGTTTCTTTAAAATAAAAAGGTGCAATTAAAAATAATTATATATGAAAACACAAGTGAAGAGGAAATGAATAAGCATTAAGCTCAGAACAATGGGATGGGTCACAAACACCGCGCCAGGCCAAACAAGAATTGTCGTCTCGGCTCCAGCCCTTCAAGGGTTTCTGCATGTGCTTAACTCTATTTCTCCTGGCCTGATTCTGCACTGATGATGTCATTAGGGCCCCAAGTTCAGTAAGAGCAAGAGCAAGCCCTAATGAAACCATTTTGCACAGGCATGTCTGTAACTTGAGGAGCATAAGAGTACCTCTGAAGTCATGCCGGTGTCCTGCTGAGGAAGAATTTAGTTTCTCCATGGGCTTGGTGACGACTTGGGGGTGACCTTCCGGAAAGGGGGTGATGGAGGTGAGGGAGTCATGGTTTCTCTCTGAGATCAAAAAGAGCTAATGTCTCAGCAGAGCATCAGGAGACAGCCTATAATGATGGGTATCAAATCTTCACGAATCATGGTGTCTCTGGGTATTTCTCTTTAAGGTGAGACTGCTACACATTGGAGTGGAGTCAATTTGGTTTTGCCAACAGCCATGTTACATCCCACTCTAGGAGTCTGTGCTTTGTTACAGTTTCAAGAAGGCATTAGGCCAAATTGCCATCAACTCGTTCAGGCTGAACTGCACATTGATCCAAAACAGCCCTGCAGAGGTATGGAGGAATGCCTGTGCCTGAGATTATACCAAACTCGGGTTAAGTTATACCAAACTGGGTTTAAGTTATCCCAAACTATTAAATAATCTGACAGTGGTCTTTTAACCAGACTTGGAGAAGTGTGGTTGCAGAAGCCTTCAGCTAACTGAAAAATGTGTTGTCCTTAGCTGCAGCCTGAGAATTGGAAACATCAGTTATAAAGTAGACAAAAATGTAGATACAGGAGGGATGTGTTGACCACTGCAGGCAAACGCAGGGAGCCAGGGGCACAGAAAGAACTGTAAGTCTTTGTTTGGATGCTGTGACACAGCCGACCTTGGGGCAGCTTAGGACAGAGATCTGCTATGGGCCATGCAATCACTAATAGGAAGTAGAAGAAGCTTTTATGAGCATTTGTACAAGATATCCAAACAATGAGATATGGTGGTAATAGGAGTTTTTAGTTACCCAAAACTGTGTAGAAAAAACAATAGGGTAACTAAAATCTCTCAAGTAGATAACCATGGTTTTCAGCAGGAGTAGAAGAGTGAGCAGATCCTAAAAGACTGCTATGTTAAAAACATTAGAGCAAGCTACCCCTATGCAGAAGAACACCAGGCACATAGACGTGTGATTCCAGCTGCATCAGTAGCTTTCTGAGGACTTTAAAAAGTGGATACTGTAGAAAGGAGTAACGCAAACACATAGCTAAGGGTAAGTACAAGGGAACAAGACAAACAATTGGGTACAAAAGCAGAGCTGCTACAGCACAGAAGGCGTTTCAACTAGGAAAGAACATAAACGGGAACCGGGAAAAGTTCTATAAATACATTTTAATTAGAGGAAGAAAAAGGAAAGTCTTGATCCATGCTAAACAGGAAAGGAGAGCAAATAACAAATGATGCAGAGAAGCCTGGCGTGTCTCTTGATCCTTAAAAAAAGCTGTTTGTGACCAGCTAATTAACTAAATTATTTTTAAAATGAAGTAGGACAGCAGGCCAAAACAGGAAAAGACCAAGTTAAAGAATACTTGGATGAGCCAACTGCATAGAAGTCAGCAGGGCCTCATAAAGTTCACCTGAACTTATTCAAGGAATAAGATGAAGTAATCTGTGAATCACTAAAAATTATTGTAAAGCAATTATTGTAAAGGAATCACATAGAACAGGATGAGCCCTAGAGCACAGGAGGAGGGTGACTATAGTGCTGATCTTTAAAAAGGAATAATGAGACCCCAGGAAGCTATAAACCACTCACCCTGATTTCCAAAAAATCTGGAATGAGTTATTAAACAATCAGTTTTTAAATACCTAGAAGATGGTATGGTGATAAAAAGCTTGAGTTTGTCAAGAACAGATCATGTCAAACCCATCTAATTTCCCTTTTTAACAGAGTAGCTGGCTTAGTGAATAAAGAAGAGCAAGTGGCTGTGATTTATTTTAGCTTCCCAACATGGTCACATTAGGTATGAGCTAAAATGTAATCACAAGAGGACGGGTGCACAACTGGGTGAACTTCATTCCAAAAACACAGTTATCAATTGTTCCTATCAAATAGGAAATTGTTCAAGTGGGATTCCTCTGGGATCTCTTCTGGGCCTGTTTCCATTCTTTTCATTAATGATGCAGATGATGAAATCTGTGGTTACCATTAAACTTGGAGAGGCTACAAGAGAATCAAAGTCAGAGGATCAAAGTGCAGAAAAGATCTGGAAAGATGGTCCAACAGCCAACCTGTTTAAGTAACCGCTAGGATAAAGTGCTACTTTCAGGATGGAGAAATCAAATTCACAACTATAAACACGGAAGAAATTTGTAAGCAGATGGCAGATGGCAGAAGAAGGTCTGAGGGATGTAGCATATGACAGGCTGGATTTGTGTTGGCAGCGCAGTGCCCTGGCAAAAAGCATAAATACTTGAGTTGTATACATGGAAGCATCACACGTAAGACAAAGAAGGCAATTATTCTGCTCTGCACTTTGGTGTGGATGTCTCAGTTGAAAGGTTTCATCAAGTTTTGGGCACTGTACTTTAATAAAGATATAGACAATCCAGAGGAGATCAACAAGTATGATCAGAGATTTGGAAAATACAGCCAGTGAGGTAGAAAAAATTGCATTTGTTTAGTCTAGAGAAGATTGTTTACTTTAGAGAAGATGAAGGCAAGGCAAGACTCTGGTTCCTAAATGCACAGAAAACTAATAAAGATGACAGCAAGCAATTGTTCTGGCTGAAAGTAAGGACAAGAAGAGATCAGCTAAACATGAAGCAAAAGTCTGCTTAGGCTGGAGCCTGAGGAAAGCTTTCCATCCATCAGTGCAGCAGAACAGAAGATTGTCCAATCTCTTTCACTGGAGGGGCTTAGGTACAGGTTAGGCAAATGCCTTCTAGGAAAGGAGAAAATACACTGGTTTGGGCCCCAAGAGACCCCTCTCTCTGGAGACCCTTCCCTGCCTAAGGTTCCCGCAGCTTTGAGCCTTGGTAGCTGAGGATGCAGGTGTGTAATCTCTGATACTATAATGCAGTAACACTGTTAGTGCTTTAATAGCAATGATTTTGTACATAGTAATGATTAGCCTAAACAGCCCTGCTCCCCCCTGCCAAATATTCCTGGCTATCAGATTTCTTCTGCTGCTGGGGAGGTAAGACAGATATAATGAAATAAATTAATGCCTGCTGATTTTCTTACATGAGCACAAGGAGGTCTTGGCAGCAAAAAATCAGTGTTGGTTACTGTATAAGCACCGCGTGTACGTCCATTTTTATGGCCCCGGGTACACAGCCCATCAGTGTACCAAATCTGTATTAGGGCAAAGCCCAGGCACACTTCTGCCTACACTTTTCCCAAATGCAATGAGAGGCATTGGGCCGCATCCTGGCCGGGATTCACAGCATGCTCTGCCAGGCCCCCAGTCTGCACCATCAGGACCACAGAGGGACTCAGGTAAAGCACTGGCAGGTCAGCGCACGTGGACCCAGGCAGCCAAGCAATCCTCATCCTCAAGGGCTTGTCTGGGCAAGGGCAGGGAGGGAAACAGAGCCCGTGGGAAGGAACAGCGTGGCCACGGTCACATCTGAGTCCAGGGCAGATCCTTGCCCTGTTGCAGCCTCTCACGTTGCCATTGCTCCTTTGATCCTCTGAGAGGAACTGAGACCCCCTGAGATCCTAACCGTCCCAGCGGCTGCATTACTCATCTCCCACCGCTTAGAAAGGGCTCAGTGTTCCCCAGTCATCCTCCCTACTTTACAGGGTGGTGCCTTTCATGCCCAATTGCACACAGGAGTGTCCAGAAATGAATACCACCTCCCAGGCATGGCAAAAAGAGGCAGAGGGGAAAGCCCTGCCAGAATCATCCACCTTCACGAATCCCTAATTCATACACACAGCCAGGCATAACTTATCTCCAGCACTTGTTATTCTCCATGTCAGAAGAAAACATAGGGTAAATTAAATTAATTAATTGAAACCATCTTTCCCTTCTCTTTTTTAATAAGTTTCTATGTATCTCTTTGAAATTTATAACCTAACTTTTTTTTTTTAAATTTTAAAATTTCAAAGCTGGAATTTTGCTGCTATTTTATTTCAGTGCCACCTTTTGTTTTCTTAACTGCTCAGGTCTAACACATCTGGTGAACAAGCAACATTTTGTGGGGGCCCAGCTATTTCCTGTGAGGCTATGATGTGTTTTGTCCTATCGCTGCACCAGTCTGCAAGTGACACTGAGTTAAGGTACTCAGGCTGCTTTCCTGTCTTGAATGCTGTAAATCAGTGCCAAAAACTAAGGGCGTCAGGAAACTAATGAAAAGGAGAAGTGGCAGCAGTCATTAGAACAGATGCCTCCAGGTGATGGCCAAAGATAGTATTAGGGAAATGATGGAAATCTCTGCAAGGGAATCAAATGGGAGAGTATCATCAGCGGATAATTGAATTTTATAGTTAAATTAGAACTGTTCTAATACAGGCACGATTTTGGATTTCACAGTTATAGCACAGTTCCGTTTTGCACTGAAAACAGGAATTCAGCTTCTTTGTTATGTTTGAAAAATACGGTCTCCTCCTCAAATTGGCAGCACTTATCCCTCTGGGTACGAGACGAATGGTCTGGTAATTTGTTAGTTTGTGATTTGCAATTAATTAGAAACTGGTCCTTTAAGGAATCTGTTCCAATTGTTCCTTTGTTTGAAACATCTCAGCAATGAAATAATGCAGACCACGAAAATGTTCCATCTAGTCAAAATTCATTGAAACTTTGCACACAGACAATAGCTGAATAAGTTAGTTTGCAACTAAAAATTTTTGTAACTAATTGCAGACAGGGAATACTGTGACTTCAACAAAAGCTCATCCAATCATCTGGTTTCCTCTAGAGTGAATTTGCATATGTTAATCCCATTGGCTGTAAGGACTTACATTCATTAATCCCATTGATTTGGAGAGGGCTGAATGTATCAGGAAGGCATTACTTGGCCAGTTCTTTTAAGTTTTTGTATTTTGATTTGGTGCATAAAAGGCTTCCCTGAGCACGGCTGATCCAGTGTATATTTAAGAGGCATTGCTGAAGAACCCGAGTCAACAGAGCTCTTAACAATACTGAAGCAGTGGGACCTTCTGCCCTCTTCACTCAAGTATCACCCTTGGTTCCATCACTAACGCAGCACACTGAACAACCGGTTTCAACTTGTGGCCTAGAAATCCGTAAGAGGCTTAAGAAACACAGTTTCAAAGGGGTCCACAAAAAGTAACTAAGACTTAACCTATTGTGGGAGGCTCAAATTTTCTACGCAGGAGTATATGCTTCCTTTAAGAAATTTTGTGGTGGTCCACAAACTGAAAAGCAAAGTGAAGTAAACCAGTAGCAGATTTGATTCACGTGTCTTCATTATCTGTTTGGTGTAGCTCTGGTCATCTACATTGGCTGTAAAATCCTGGCACAGAGCCAGAAAAAAAGGCAGGAGTAAAAAAAGAGATATATTTAAAAAAAATAGAGATGCAAGAGGCACGTCAGCAGAAAGAAAGGAAACCACCACCAACAAAAATCCCACTAGATTAGCCCAGGAGAAGACATTTAATGAGTTCCTTTCCCAGGAACTGTGGCTGACAACAGCTTCAGTGGAGGACAGAGCTGTCCTAGGAAGGACCCTTCCAGGTCAATGCGGCCATGAAGGCTGTCTCTCAGCCACATGCTAAGGAAGAGTTAACGAAATGGATGCCAAGGCTAAGAAAGCTGCTGTGGCAAAGAGGGACAACAGCCCTTCACAGCGATTTGCAAATCCAAGCACCAGGGGCTTTCTTGGACTCTGGTAAGGAACCGGAAAATAAATAAATAAATAAATAGATCACAGAGACTCTGAGTGAAACCAAAAATAGCTCATTTGGGTAGTTTTATGCAAACTTTTGAAAAATCTTTTTCTAATTGATGTCAATTTATAAAAGAAAATGTCGTTCAGAAGCAAAAGAATGCTTCTGTTTAGAAAAAGTTGAAAAAGATTTTGTTTAACATTTAAACAGACTCATTTTTTTCCTTAAAGAAAACCATTTATTTGTGTTTATCCCAAAATTATAAATATCTCTGATTCCCCCTTATTTGTATAGTGGGATGAGTTCATCTGCCAAAAAAAAAAAAAAAAAAGATCTCCGTAAATCTTAAAATAACTAACATCCAAAAATACCAGACCAAATTGTCACTCAGACATGAACTACATCCGAAGATTTAACAAAGAGCTAATACAGGAATGACCCAATACCTGGGAAAGAGAGCAGCCACCAGAACAGGCAGGATCCCTGCTGATCCCAAAGCAGAAGCACCCTGACAGTGAGCCCCACCAGGGAGCAAAGCAGCCTGCGTGGCGTGGAGGCTCTGCTAAGATTGCCAGCCAGGAGAGGAAATCAGGAGACATAAAACATGAGGGAAACGCAGAGTTGCACAACTCCTGACAGAGAGAGAAATCCCAGATAAACTGAAGCCGGCGGGGGATGCAAACTGATTTCTTTGCATTATCTGTTAGGAAAACACTGCCCAGAGGAAAGCGTGGGAGGAAGCTCTTGCCCCACAGCAGGAGGGAGGTGGGTGCAGTGGCTGCTCCATCACGTGGGGCCAGCAGCAGGGAGGTGACCCTGGGCCTGTGGGATGTGGCCCTTCAATGTAGTGGGGGTGTGACAGAAAAGAGGGGTCTCAAGAAGTCTCAAATGGCAGAGAGGCGTCATATACGGGCAAGATGGTGAGAAGTAGTTGGGACACGAGGAGAAAATCTGCTCTGGGGAATCCACCACCAGGAGAGCTGGATGGGGTGTCCTGCACATGGGTACTCGGATACAGGCATGGGTTGGGAACCTCAGGAGCCCTAATTTTCTTCCGGTGCTGGAAATTTTTATCCTGGGGACTAGGACAAAGAGGTTTGTTTTTTCTCCATGCTTCTGTTAGGAATTCCTCTGGATTTCCTATCCAAAAACAATAAGAGGTTACAGAGGAAAATACATGAATGCTCTTTCTGCTGTAAGGCAGAGATGGAGTGGGCTGATGGAGAGGCACTGCGCCGGCGGGAGGTGTGCGTCCTCACAGGGTTTCCTCCCAGCACCTCCTCGAGGAAGGAGCATGGCTCTCCTTCCTCTGACTGGACACCTCCCAACTGACCTTCCCCCTTTGGAGGACAGGGTGGCCAAGGCAGGCATTCTTCAGGTTGCCCCCTTGGGAACATGAAGCTGCATCCAAGGGCTGGAGGTGTGGTTTGGGCAGTCAGTTCCTCTGTGCACGGGTCTGGCAGCAATTACAGTCTGCACAGAATTCAAGGTTGCAGTACTGAGCCAGGCACTGTAAAGGCTTGCAAGCAAGACCACTCAAACCCAGGAGATTATAGAATAATGTAATAATAGAAAATAATCTCCTGGAAGCAAACCATGAGCTGATGTGACTCTGCCTTTGGGTCTGGCAGCTGGACCAGTGGTGAGGAACCACACAATAAAGTAGGTCACAGGTTTCCAAAAGACCTTTTTTCCCTTTAAGCTTATGAGAAAATGATGATTTATGAAAATCAGCTTGGAGCAAGGCAGTCCTTCTGATAATAAAACCTCAAAAGAGTATGGAGGGCTCTGTCATTACAGTAATGGGCCCCAGATAAGTGCTTCATCAAGAAGACTATACATCATTACTACTTACAATGCGCTGAAAAGATGGGGCAAGGGGAGAATGAATGGCATCTGCTACAAAAATAAACTACAACAGAAACGGTGCTCAGTGCTTTTATATTTTATGCCATAAAATCCTCCGTTTTGGAATTCAGTTAAGCCAAACATGCATTTTTCACCTCCTCTCATCACCTTAAAGTGCTGCTAAAATGGAAAGACCTCAGCGCAACCTGCAGGTCGAGTCTCCCATCGGCAAGGTGGCTGCCCAGCCTCGGAGGGTCCCACGGCCGTCCCTCTGGAGCGTGCCCAAGGCGCCCAGCACCACCGTGCAGTGGTGGAGGTCCTGCTACCATGTGTACGAGCTGCGGAGGGAAGCAATTTCCCACCTTGTTTAAAAGCAAGGAGGTGACCGGAGTGATGCTGAGGAAAAGCAAACACAGCCTCGCCTGGCACAATCACAACAAAATTTGGTCTTGTGCCTCTTTTGCTCCCCTCTGCCCATGCTTGCAGTGGGGCTGTACTGCTGTGGAGGTCAGGATGTAACAAGCTGCTGCAGAGCTTTGCTTTGGTCACTTTTTTGTTAGATTTATGTAAAGGAAAACACTTTTTCTTGGATTGCTGCATGTCGGCCTCCATCCTACTTCCCTCAGGATCCCCCAGCAGGTGAAAAACTGCTCTCAGCGTAACCATTAAAAGCTGTTCAGCCATGTCAGTGGAGGAAAAGCACAGGCCAAACTGTGGGAAGGGCATGCTGGGGAGGGCAGGCTGCTGGGGAGCCCAGCTGGCAGGTAAGGGGGGACAGTCCTCCTGGGACCTCTGACTAGTCCCACCCCACCAGGACCTGGGAGAGCCAGCGTCCCCAGCCCTGCCTGGGCCGCTCAGGGAGAGCGCTCCCTGCTCATGGGGCAACAGTGAAGAACCCAAATATATGGATAAAGACAAACCAGGTGTGGGTTCAGGCTCCGAGCCAGACTGTTTCAGTGCTGCTTTCTAGTGTTTGTACTGGTCTAGCAGCAAGGAAATGGGAAGGCTTGGAGTGACAGTCGCAGTGGGGTTTCATTCCGTTATCAGGTATCATATAAACTAGGCACAGGTTCCCTTGCTAGGCTGTACCCTCAGTCGTATGTACAACCGCTTCTGGTTTACGGTTATTTAAGATGTTTCTTGCAATTCGTCGTCTTCACTAGCAGCAAATTTTTATTCGTAATTTATGCAGTGCTTTTACAACTTGCACCCAAAGTAAAATAAATGTAACTGTTGGTGAGTCTGTAGCTGGAGATGGCGATAAAAAGAAGAATAAAGTATCTCTGAAATGAAATTTCCTTTCCAGCACATGCACTGGGCTCAACATAAAAGATACAAGAGAAAGTTTAATTTAAAACTAATTTATTAGTGAAATGTTATCAGAATCCCAACGAAGACAAATAAATCAACATGACACTGGGAAAAAGATCAGCTGGTGAGGATGAAAGCTACCAACATAACAATCCGCAGTCTGGGAGAGAGTTACACAAACTGGAGTACATCAGCAAAGCCAGACTGAAATGCTCCCTCTGCAATTTTGGATTCCAAAATGAAATCACTTGAGGTTAAAATGCTGATGGGTGCAAATATTTATTCCTTTCATGAGAAGTAAATATTGGATTTTCGACTGTGAGACACTACCTTCATCCCATGCTTCTGTTTCCCCCCATTCTGCAAAAGCACCACATTACTTCCAAGGAGCAGAGAAGTGACATTTTTGGGGTATGTTGACTGAACTTCACTAACACTAGATTTATGTGTTTCTCCTTATTAAGGCAAAGGAGAGGGAAATTGGAACATATGCAGCTCCTTGGTTGCTCTAAATCAGAAGGCTGTGAATGTTTTTTTTTGTTTTTCTGGAAAGAAGGTCTGGATGAATAAGAAGCAAGAAACAAAAGGCTGACAAAAAAGTTTCTTCTGGCTCGAAGTTCACCCAGATACTGACTCAAGAGGAGAGATGGGCTTTTGGCTGAGGACCTTGCCAGAGGTTACATACAGAGACACTGCCTCCAGTGATGTGATTCCTCTCGCACCCAGGGAAGCAGGATTTGTATGCCCTTGTAAATGGGCAGAACTGGGGAAAAGGTGCCTGAATCCATTGCCGATCTCCTCTCTGCTTGTAAATTCCAGCAGGGTCCTATATTTTGGGTGGCCGTTTTACATTACACGTCTTGCTCAGTGCTTTGTGGGTGTCTCAGTGGAGAAGAGTCAGAGTGCCCAAGAAAACGATTTACTCAGTATTCCCCTTGTGACCAGAGGCACAAAATGCTGGACCCCTTTGAGGAGACCCTGCTGTCACAAAGTCTCCAGCCTATACTTGAGAGAAGGTTTTAATTTTGCATGAGGCACAACCGCTTAGTGAAGCACCCCACAGCTTGCATTTTGAAGGGTGCACTTTGGTTTAGCAATGATGACCACAGAGTTATGAACAACAGTTCCAATTCAGTTCATGCACAATCAGACACAATTGTATTTAATCAATGAATTCACTCCTGCATGAACCAGGGCTCCAGTTTGGCCAGCGTTTTCTTTCCTATACTGTAACAAATTATTCCTATTGACTGAACAGGGTGTGCCAAGGTTTCTTATGCTCTGATTTATGTGAAATAATTAGCATGATATTGTCTGGGTTTGAGGTCACTCAGCTCTTTTTCTTCTACTTTAGCATCCACATTCATTCCCATTCTGTACCAATTAGCACAGAGGAAGCAGAATCCAGACATAAAGAACAGTTCCCCTGCTTTGCAACATCTACTTCATCCAGACTTTTCTTGCACAGCTTCTTACCTTTCCAGAAAGAAAAAAAAAAAGGAAAAAAAAAAACCCAAACAAAAAAAATCCCCTATATGTTGGTTTCAGAACATCAAAAACACTGGCAAAAGGAAAATAGCAGCAGAGGGTGAGGTACCAGTTCATATTAAAACACAAATAACTGAGTGTTCCTGATCTTGAAACTGTTGCCTTATAGATGGCAATTCCTTAGGACAAGGTAAAGGTAATTTGTAAGGAACAATAACAGAAACAAGTGCTTCTGCTCTCCACCTAGCAGAAGATAAAGCTATAAGGATTTCTGCAGAGCACATGACTTCCAAATAAAGTAGAAAGATTGGTTTGTTTTCAAAATTAACCTCCCAACCCTACTGAAAGAGGAAAAGGATAAAAAACAAGGAATGTGGGGAAAAAAGGATAGGGGTAAAAAGGAGAAGAAAAAAAAAAAAAGAAAAAAGACTCCCCACACCTACTCCCTGAAACACAATTTATATCAGTCCTAGGGGATAGCAACTCTCAGGGGCAGTTTTTCAGCTAGGATAAATCAGCAGCTCTCTGCCACTGCACTGCTGATTTGTGCCAGATGAAATATTTTTGGAGCTAATTAGGATCAGGAAGTTGCCATTGGCTTCATAACAGGAGGGTGAAATGAGAGGGACTTAAATTGGCTAGGGAGGGAGTCCTTAAGGTTTCTTGGTGGTTAACCCTGCTTTTCTGACAGAGCTTCTCTTCTCCAGGTAGGCTGCATTGTTATTGTTCTATTAGAAGAGTTTATGATCATTTTTCAACAGCAAATAATACTCTAGGCTAAAAAGAGTTAAACAGGGTGTTCTCTGTAAGAGCTCCTCAGCTCTCTACCCTTTCCTTGGCATGAGGCACCTTGTCTGGTAGCCCTTGGGTTCTCATAGCAAACCCTGCTTGTGTAGCTAGATTTACATAGGGGTTGCTGTTTGTGCAGAAGGGAAAGCTAAAAAATGCTGTAATTAAAATTCTGGTTGCAGCATAGTGAGGTGCTTATGGCAGGGAAATGAGTCCATCTGCTGCACAGAGCGAGATGTCTATGCCACCTAACCAGATCAAGCTACGTGTCATTGGCACCATTTGTAGCAGGGAGCTGCACCCTTTCAGTATGCATGGGAAGTGTTTGTTAGAGCCAGATGAGTAGAGACCTGTCCAGACCTGAGAGACCTTGTCTGGAGCTGTAGGAGGGCAGATTTCACTCTAGGAGAGAAATGGGACCCCACTGTAACTGGGATCTAGCTCATCAGGACAAGATGGTGCTCAGCATAGCTCACATGTATTCTAAAGAATGAGTGAGAAAAGTCTTCTCTCCAAAGATATATTTTGAAAGAATGCAGTGTCAGTAGCAAAAATAAGCTTGGGAAAAACTCTGTTTTTCTCCCCAAAACCAATAAATCTTAAAGCTAAGAGTAATTTATCTAAATGTATGTAGAGTTTGGTTTCTTTTATTAAATAAACAGCAACAATCACCTTTCACTACAGTTCCAGCACACCACCCTGCTGGAACACAAAGTCTGACCAAAGCAATCTTTTGTCTGCTTCTTTTATAAGCATGACTTTTGCATCAAAGTGAAAAGAAAAAGATGTGCAAGATAAACTAATGCCACACCATGCCGCAAGCATTGAGCCTGAGCTGTTGCTGGAAGCTGAAGTTCATTGAAATAGCAACATGAAATATTTCATTTCAAAGGTGCCATCTTCAAAATCTCTCCCCCCTTATTAGGGTCAATATTTTCATCAAACCTTTTCAGTAAAATTGCTAATTTGTTGCAAATATGGTATGTGTCTACTTCTGGATCTGAGAAATGATGTAACCTGAGGGAAGATTTCTTTGGTTTTTCTGCTGTTTTACAAGAGAGCCAGCCAACTGGCGATGCTGAGGTGAGATGAGCAGGTGTGAATCACAGACATTAAACAACTCTTTATTAGCAGTCCACAGCTATCCTCTTCATCCTTGATTAAATTTCATTCTTACCTCTGGAGTAATTTCCAGACTTCACTGATTGTCTGGTTGCTGCTTTCCAAATTCATTACAGTAGTGACTTGTGTCAGGGGCGTGGACAGGCTTTTCATCTCTTGTGATTGAAAATGTGGTGTAATTACAAGTGATTAAGGAAAGACATTCCCAGAGTGGGGCTAAGGGGCTCACATCCCACTTTTAGGCATTCATCTCCCAACTTTCACATCTTTTAGGACACCGTTGCTACAAGGAAGATTGATGGATTACAGACAGCTTTGCTGGCTGCTTACTCCACGCTGGCTTTTTCCCAAGGAAGAGCAGGTGGCACGTTTGATGTTACAATAATTCACAGTGAAAAAGAGAAGCCTGCAGATGGACCTGGCAAGGCACAAGTAAATTGCCTGCTAACAGATTCATGTTCTCCAAGCATTGCCTAGACACATGACAGAGAAATGCAGGATCGGGTTGCAAAGCAACCTCTTATCAGGTGATGTCTCCTACTGATATCACAGAAGGCCCCAACTAATGAGACTTTAGCTAATTTGTCCTTGGTGTTATATTTCTGATGAAGTTTAAATAGTGCATTCCTGGGGTGAGCTGTTCTGCACACCTGACATGAGCTGGACACGTTGCCATGGGAGGAGAGCTGCACATGGTGTTTCTTCTTGTAATGTGTAGCGTGTTAAAGAACACATACAGGGGCCATAGTTCTGTTTAAGTTTCAGAGTTTTCCATTGTACTTTATGGAATAAACATATCTGATTTTATTTCAAACAAGAAATGAGCCTGAAGAGGATTTCAGCTCCAGATGTCCCTAGGGCAAAGATTAAACACTAGATCACAGGCTCTTCAGACAGCCCAAAGTACCCCAAAAGTGTGAAGCCATGAAGTTTGACCCAGGAATCTGGTCTTCCACTTCCAGCCAGGATTTCTACACTGGCATAATTTTCTTGACTGGCTGCAGTTCTCTTTTGTGAAAAAGCATGTTGAAAGGGGAGCAAGGTCCTGGTTCTGAATGCTGAGGTTTGGGTAGGTCTTTATCTCCAACCTTTTTCTCACAGCTTCCTTTAAGACCTCTGGCCATCCTACCATCAGTAGAAAATTTACACACATATCCAAGGGCAAGATTTGACCTTATGAGTTTTATGAGACTGAGTTAACAATAAGTGTCTATTTTAAATCCTACAGCCAGACTGAAAAAGAACAGTCCTTATCATGCTACTTATGATAGCAAATCTACATACACACAAGTCTTAGACGAGGGGGCAAAATTCTATTCTGCTTCCCAGACTCTCATGCTACTCTGAAAACCAACAAAATGTATGCATTGGCAGAGAGCTGTGCCCAGAGCCTGGGTGCTCTGCACTGCTTCCTGCCTTTTGAAGTCTCAAATGGCCTTACCATAACCCTTTAATGCTTTGCAGAAAATAGCGTGTAGTGCACTAGAATGGCTGTTCTAACTGGAAGAGCGGGAAGGCACTAATAGGAGCAAATAATGGTTAATGCTAATGTAGCCAGCGTTGGAAGACAACAGGAGCAATCAACTGTCTCTTTAGGACATGCATCTAGTTACAGAAGGCAGAAAAATGTGCTGTGTTCACCAGGTCCACCATGGGTTACTTCACAGTCCTCCAATATATCTAGCACTGCAAGCACTGAGGACCAACTTTAACAATAAAAGGTTGAGAAATCTCTTCCTACGATGGCTTACTGCTGACCCATGAGCCAGCAGCCAAGTGAGCTCAACCAACCCTGCTTGGTGTGAGTGATCTTGGTGTGAAGAAATCAGTGATGTTGGCTCACAAAACAAGCAGTGGGAAATTTCCATGGAATATATGAAGATCCTAACACTGGCAGACAATGTCTGTTCAATGCGATCTGCATGAGCTAGCTGTGGCTTTTCTGCTGTCCTGTACCTGCTCTGGATTCTGCTCCTGGGCTATGCTACCCATTTATATCTCCAGTGTGATAGTTTTCATCATAGCCAGGAGTTTAAGAAATGACAGGTGATTTGAGGTTCTCAGTCACAAGACGTCTTGCATCCATACATCTTAGAGGCCTGTGTGCTCACTGCCTTAAAAACGGGCCAGCAGAAGATGTCTCAAGGCAAGTACGCACAATAAGTAATCCTTCTGGAGGGGCACGGTCAGTCATGGCTCCTTGTTGCATCCTTCCAAATCACAAGCATTGTACTGCCTTCACCTGGAAGGCACTCTCCTTCCCCTCAAGGCACAGGATGACCTGACCTTCCCAGATTACCATTACCCATGATATCCAGTTCCTATGTGTAGTTAGACTCTGCTTTCACTGCCACTTCAGCAAGCTGAACTTCTGCAGAGCCCAGGTTCCTACCCTTCAGGAGCACACATGATGCTGATTTGTCAGTGTCACTGGTACCCCACCACCTATTCCCTTCAGGCTTTCTCCAGCTGTCCCTGGTGATTTACTGCATCAGAGGGTCTCAGGAGGCCCCATAACTCCTTCCCCTGAGACTCTCTTACGGTCTTGAAGGCAGAACATCCCAAAAGACAGAGGGGGAGGATTTTCCCTTTGGTTCTGAGACAGTGATAACACTGACCCAGCTCACCGGTACCTTGCAGGTGTTAGGTTTAGGGCTGTCCAGTGCCAGTGATGTGGGGAAAGGTACCAAAGTGACAAAAATCTCTTCCACGCATGGAGCCACTCTCAGACCTTGGCCATCCTGGGGGTGAGGATGGAAAAGGGACCCCATGGATGTGCACCAACCAAGCGCAGCGCCAGCCTACCGGTTTCTAAGTGGTCTCTTCAAAGTGTCCTTGCAACCTTGTTACTGGCCAGGGCCACTGGGGACCCTGCATTAGGAGAATTGAGTGGGGACTTTTCCTGTCTGATGATAAAATCTATTCTAATTATAGTTCCCTGCACACATACTCTCTGAAGGGCAGGGAAAATCTTTCACCGCTTGAGGTCAGGACTGAAAAATTAGCTGGTGGGCTCCAGGCAGGTGGACTTGAGGAACACCTGCTGTAGGAGGCTGTTGTGAGAGCAAAGATGGCAGGAAAATTGATGACAACCCTGCAGCACACAGCTAGAGGAGGGACCTAAGGATTAGCCCATGGTCTGGGTTTTGGAGCTTGCAGAACATGCAGCAAATTCAGCACCACGTCTCCAAACAGCCTCAGTGGTATGGAAGGAGGTGACGGTCCCCCAGCTCAATGAGAGGAATTGTATCAGCAGGATGCACCTCCATAAAGCTCTGCACACCCAAAATCGCTGCAGGGCACGTCCTGACCTCCCACCACTGGTGCAGGGGCTCCTTCTCCCCCTTGCTGCTTCAAGGGGTCCCGAGGGAACGGACACAGCATTTTTCCATTCTACACATTAATGAATTTTTCACTCAGAAATTTTCCTTTTTCTTGTAAAATTCTAGAAATGGGAAATCCAGAGGTTAGTGCTTCATTTTTACTGTCATATTTTGTTTTAAAATATTACAAAGAAACCCAATTTTAGATTTATTTTTTTTTTTTTATTTTACCACTTTTCCTTTGGACAAATCTCTACTTTGGAACATACGGAGTGGAGAAAAAGGTAGAAAATCAAATTAGAACCCCTCAGTCTTACGCATTCTATTGAAATTAATGGTGAGAAAATACAGGAGCAGAAAAAAAAAGTTAATTTTTAAATATAAAAATATTTGAGCCTTTGAAAAAATAGATATAAATCTAGGTCTAATTTAATGTCAAAATATTGCCAGCAGATTGGAAAAAAATATTTGAGAAATTTCTGCAATGGGAAAAAAAGATAATTTTCCAGTATGCTATTGCTATTACATTATTTATCAGCTTGGCCATATGAACTGCTCTTTAAGCAGGGGAAGGAGGTGCACACAGCATTAGTACTTCTCACAGCAGCCCCAGATGTCATTTTTAGCTGACAGACCCAGCAGCTTCTGACAACATTTCAAGACATTTTTACAGAAAATTTTTACGATCCTAGACCAAAGAAAACAGAAATTCTATACAAATAAGCAGTACACAGGGAAAAAAAAAACATAAAACATCTACAGTTTTTCTCCCTACATCATGTATCATTCCAGATTGGAAGCCGTTTGTGCAGTGGTTTTCTAGTGGTGAGAGCAGGATATTGGGTTTCAGGACTCTTGGGTTAAATTATGGAATCTGCCATTGATTTGCAGTGTGACCTTGGGCAAGTCATTTAAAGGGAAATATGTAATTATTAGTTTCAATTGGCCAGGCTCACTTACTGTCTATGGCTTTATAGCAATCGCTACTTTTTATTAGAATGATTGGGGGGGGGGGGAGGGGCTTTTNTTGTGTTTTACAGCGTTTGAGGTTTTTTTAATTCTCTCTCGTAATGTATGGAATACCCAAACAATCCAACAGAGAAAACTAATAATCTGGTTTCTACAACTAGTTTTGCATATACTGCAAGCCATATTCTTAAGCACTCAATTTGAATAGCATGTCTTCGGTTCATATAGTGCACAACTGCATATGTACCTTGTTGTGTGATCAGCGCTTAAAGGAAAAGCAAACTGCCCAAATACATGACAAGATGAGAAATATTTCCCTATCTAATAATTTAAATAGAGATAGTACCAAAAAACCCTCAGGGATTTAAGCATGAGAGGAATTAATTATAAAAAGCTTTTTTTTAGCAGATAGTTTTGTCCAAAGTGAAGAGGGTAAGCCGGAATCATCTCCAGATTTTTGTAAAAATACAAACTTTCCAATAGTTCTAAATAAAAGTGTTTTCTGGATGAAAAAAGCGGCCCACACGTGGGTTCAAGCACTTTGTTACTTTTATTTAACACAGTAGCTGTGTTTGAAAAATAAGAATATTTCAATTTTTAACAATATGATTAGAAGAAAGTTTAAAGTTAAGGTAGTCCGTAAGTTAGGATTTGTTCTATCTTTTCTGTAGCTTAATGGAACCATGCAAATTACAGTATAATACTTATATGTCCTGCAGGATTATTTACTTTAAAGCTTAGCTATGGTTTATAAAGTGCTTAGAGATCCTCTGATGAAAATGTAATAACTATGTCATCATTGTCATCATTGTTATTATTGTGAATATCATTACTTTTATTCCCCTGGTGAAATAAGAAATCAGTTTGTAAAGATTACAGCAGCTGCAGGGAATGTGCCTCGATAACTTCTCTGCATTTTGTACCATTGCCAAAAGAAGTTTATAAAATGCTGCAGGAGTAACTGTGCTCCCAGCTAACAGGCAGGAATTTGCTTGGGCTGTCAAATGTTCACTCAATATGACAAATAAAACTAACGAGTACACGGTGCACCATTTTTCATTCAAGGGATGCATAAAAGTCTTCATATAAACGCCCTGGGATTCACGTTTTTAACCTCAGACAAACATTTGTAAGTTGTAGGGGCGTGTGAGGTGCAGTTGTTACGGGTAACGTGTGGACCGTTAAGGGCGATGTCTGGCAAATGACATAATGAAGAGGTCCCCTGTCATGAAAGCACCAGCTCATGGTTTGTTACTAACCCTAAACCCGGGCTGTGGGAGCAACCTAAGCCGCGGCTGCCCCAATAGCTCCGGCTCACCAGGGACTTGAGGGGGTGGTTTCGTCTTGCACAGGGATAGATGTTGCTGTCCTTTGGAGGAGAACAGGTCTGGAGTACTCTTGTAGGAATGAAGAGAGTGCAGAACTTCCCAGGAATTTTGCCCATAAACTCTTGCTGCCAGTCACATCCTGGACTTCTTGCTCAAAATTGACTGCTACTTGAGTGGACATTTATCTGACAAGTTAATCCAGTCGTTATTATATGGGAGGAAAAGGCAGCAATGACTGAGGGTATGAAGAAGGAAAGATGACCAGAAATTAGGGCAGTAATACGAATCTTGAATGCCAACCTCTGCTCTGCCACAGACTCACCATATGACCTTGGTCAAATTCCTTAATCACCTGGTGCACTAATTGTCCCAGTGTAAACTGGGGCTAAAAGCACTGCCTGGCTCTCCTTCCAAGTGAGGATCAATGCAAGACACCTTGTGAGGAGTTCAAACAAACTCCTTTTACGTGGAGAGAGTTTTGCTCACCAGGTATCTGAATCAGAGGGCAGTCCTGAAAAGGGGCCAGTGGGATTTGTTCAGGTGAAGGAACATTTAAGTGCTGGCAGATGGAAAATTCTCCTTCTCTTTCTAAATTAGATGTCACAAACAACGGGAAAATTAAATCCACTTCTCAGGATATGTCCTTACACAGGAAATTCATCGGAGGGGTGTTTCCCTGATAAGAGCTTTCTCTGGGAAGAAACTGAGTCTGCCTTTTGTAAGGGGCTCTGAAAAAGAACTCCCAGAATCCAGACTCTGTCAAAATTATGTGAGAACATGAGACATTTTAATATCAAAATATTTTGGCTTCAGAAGCTAGCAAATCTTTCTGCCTCACTATGAAAAGACACAGGGAAATGAAGTGATTTCTCACTGCCACAGCAGTCTGTGGCACTGAGAAAATCACTTCATTCCCTCTGTTGTGAGACCTCACAAGCTCCTGGCACCTCGCCCTGCGCTCCGACCACTGCCTCCTGCTAGAAGACTCACTGCTCAATGGCCGGCTGCGAGATGCTTGCTGGAGCATTCCCCTTTTGTGCCTAAATTTCTCCTGCTAAAATTATGCCCCACTGACTCCATAAAAAAGTGCTGTTGGGGACATAGCTTATACACTTGAATGTCACCTCCTGAGCTCAGTTGCAGTCACAGGAGCCGGACGGAGTGCGGTGAATGTGCTGGTATCTCACCTAAGCAGGCATACAGGAGCTCAGCAAGGGCGATGCCAGTCCCCGCAGCTCTGTTTTCCATCCTGGGATAGCATTAGCTTGTCCCTGGCTGAGCTCACCTGCAATGTGGCCTGCCCAGCATTGCCTCATAAATAATTTACACGTTTCAGATTTGTTTTGACACTGACACATTTTTCTCGTTTTAAATGGGAGGTTTCTTAATTTCTCGGTAGCATTTGATAGTTTTTCTTTATTAACTGAAGCTTAGAGCTATAGTTACTCCCAAATCTTTCTGTTTAAAATAGCATAGCCAGATGTTTTCTTCTGAAGTCGTGTCTCAAAAAGTCCCAGTGGGTTTTCTATGCCAAAATTGTTTCCAGTAAGCACCTTGTAACGCATGAGTTTTTCAGAAGCAGGAAGCGCACCAGCCTGATGCTCCCCTCCGGGGCCACCGCCCTTCAGCAGACCCGGGGAAGCTGCTCAGGCATCAGCTCTGCGACTGCGTTTGAAGACTCTGTGTGCTGCTGTGGGTGTCGATACGCAGGGACGGGCTTGCTACGGGGGCTGAAGGGTGGGAGAGGAGTGAGGCAGTGTTTGTGCAGCCCACAGCAGGACGTATTCTCACCCAGGTGACACCAGGGCAGCTGCAAAACACACAGAGCTAAATCCAGGCTTTTGCAAACCCTTTAAACTTTTGTCCCCAAGACCTTGAAAAAACCCAGCTTCCAGTTACCTGCTAACACAACTGCTGTTTCCAAGAGTTAGCAGGCAGCTGGAGAGGCTTTCTGAGGCTGCAACCTGCACATTAGCCCAGAGGTGCTCACCAAGAAGTGCTTGAAGGGTCCTGGTGCCCTGAGGAGCCAGGATGGTGGCTCTCCCCATGCAGCCCTGGGACCAAAACCACCTCTGCCTGCCCCAAACACGCTCAGCGCCTTCAATCATTTTGGGGTGAGCGTGGGCAGGTGTCCTGCTCAGGTCTGCTTCCAATCACTGAGCCGTGCTGAATAAAAGGCTGCTCACATCGGAGCCAGTGCGGGTCAGGGGTGGCTGGGGCAGAGTGCATGAGAACTTCCCTCCATCCGGGAAAACACTTTTAATAGAACAAATCTGGCTCCTTGCAGCAAGCAGCTAGCCCACGGCAGAGGGGAGGGGGCAAAAGCAGAGGCTTCTCCAGCAGCTGTCAGCCTGCCTCTGTAGCAGCAGCTATTAAAGCTGGTTAATAGGAACCATCCTCCCCCGCAGTGCTCTGTGCTCTCTGGCAGGTTGGTGCCAAGGCGAGTGAGCCAGGTGGACCATCCAGCAAAACTGTGCACTGGTATGATAAGGAAAAGAGGTTTGTATCATGAGGTGCTGCAGTTCTGCCCTCTGCCAGACAAGGGCAGCCCTGCATGGGCACCCTCTGCAAAGCCGTGGCAGCACTAAGAGCCTGGAAGATTTATGGGAGGGCGGATTCCAGGCCCAGATTTGCTCTGATCTGAGTTAAATCCCCAGCCCAATATTAAAAATCGGGTGGTCTGCAGAGCAAATCTTGCCCGGCAGGATGTGAGCAAGCTCCAAGCCAAGCCCCTGAGCTCTGGTTCACAGAGTAAACCCCGCAAAGCCGACAGCTGCTTCGGCTCAGGGCTTCCCTGCCTGCTGCCAGCCTGCAGCCGGGCAGAGCCAGGGCAGGCGCAGGCAAGGGGCTGCACTGATGGACCATCGCCTGCGCAGGGCAGGAGGCTGAGTAAAGGCCACAGCTCCTCTCTGAGAAGTGAAAACTAGAAGGAAAAATGTGGCCGATCTTCACAGAAAGCTGGTACTTAATTAGTGTCTGTGCCACACTTTTGTACTCGCTGTCTGGAAGGGCAAGCTGTGCTGGCTCAGGGACTCAGCCTGAAGGTGGATATCTTCTTTGTAATCGACCACTAGTTCTTAGGTGGTGCTTCTCACCCATCGGCACAAGCTGCTGCCTGAAGCTTAGGGGCCAGTAAGATTTTTCTGACTCTTCAGAGGACAGGGAAGCATCATAGCCAAAGGGACTTGGACAAAGTCACCTGCTGGTCTATGGACCACTAGAGAAGAACAGAGATTTTCCAACCCCATTCAAGTGATGCAGCCTCTAGATCCAATTACATTTTCAATTTGTTCCTAAATAAACATTCATCTCAGATCTCTTGAACCCAGTCAAGGCTATAGCTGATGATTTGCTCAGACCAGCCCTGGTCAGGCAGCTGAGTCACTCCAAGCTACTTACGCTCCACCAATGTGAAAGTTCAGCACATGGTCTTGACCATCTAAAATCAGAGGGCAACAGGCACTTCCATGGGGCTTTTCATCCCACTGCAGTGGCATGCTGGGCATGTTGTATTAGCTGGCTATCGAGAGCACCAAGGTGTTGAGATAAAGAAGACATTTAGGTGGCTAAATCTGGGTGAGCTCTGTCCGACCCCAAAAGCAGTGCTACTGTTATTTAAATAGACTCTTTCTCATCAGCTGAAGCAGAATGATGAAGAATGCCCCATCTGAGCCAGACTCCTACTGGCCACCCTGTTTTATCAAGGTCTGGGGGATTTTTCATTTTAGATATACAAATATTTTGTGGCTTTTTACTCACAGCAGCTGGACTTTATCAGCAGGTCACCACAGTGGGGAGATAAGAAGTCTCCTTCTCTAGGCACCCTAGTAGGAGTCTCACAATCCCAGGTTGGCTTATGTGGCCATTAAAACCCCCCCTAAAGTGATTTTGACCTCAGCATCTTTCCATCAGCTCTGTGGTTCAGAGGACCCTTGTGCTAACAGAGGAAATGGGGCTTTTGTGGGTCTATCACAGATTGAAGTACAGGCATACAGATACACCCTTAAAACTGCTTTTATTGCCTTTCACATAAATTTATAAGGTAGGACCTCATAAATTTGCCGTCACTCCTGTGCCCACCCTTCTCGCACCACCTTGCAGCATGCAGCCCATCTCCAGCAATGGGCTCCTTGTTCCAGTGGAGATGGAAGTTTTAGGTCAGAGAAGCATTTTAGGAATCCTCAGTGAATTAAGCAAATTGTTTCTGTTAAAAGAAAGGAGAAGGAGAAAGGAAAGAGGAAAAAATAAAAAGAAAAAAGAAAAAAAAAGAAAAATGAGAAGGGGAAGAAGGAGAAGGAGAATGCGAAGAAGAAGGAGGAAAAGGCAAAAGGAAAATTCCCCTGTTTCCCCCAACTTCAAGAGCTGAAATATCTTTCAAACCAAATCGTAAGGAAATTTAATCCTCAGTCAAAACCATGGGGTTTTTTAGAACTGTACTTATAAGAGGTAGTACTTCAAATTCATACATCAGGCTTTGAAAATACAGGGTGTTATATTGCTGGACATTTTTAATGTTGTGCAGTTCAAGTCCCCAAAACATTGCAGAGATGTTTCTGCACAAAACACTCTTCATCCTTGCGAGCTCTTTGTGTCTCACTGGGGATGTGAGAAACCCGGTCTTCCCTCAATGTGGCGAGGAGGGGCAGTGAGGCATGTGCTCCATCCACGCTCCCTGCTACCAGTACTGGTACCAGTGGGACCAGTTGCTGTGCACCCCAACACAGCTGGTGGGGAGAGCTGCTTTGGTGCCCGAGGCCATGAACCCGCTCTCCTCTGCACCGCCAGCAGAGGGAAATCAGCCCAAGAAGAAAATCATTGACCCATTCTGGTGAAATTAATATTACAGCTCTCATACCACGCTAGCAGGAGACCTGCATCCAAGGTCTTTGGTTTTAGTAAGACGCAGCTGAGCAGAGGTTTCTTTGTAGTTTCCCTCACTCTTTTTCTTTTTTAGCAGCACATCTTCCAAGAGTCAGGTCTCTATGCCCAGGAGTTAGACTCAGGGTGTTCAGAAGAAATTTTCTTCTTGCGAAGAAAAAACTGATTTTGCACTAAAAAAAATAAAAAGTAACTCAAGAGCCTGTGGAAGACAAAAGAAAGTTACTGAAGCCTCCCCCACAAGGAAAAGAAAAGGAGAGGAAAAAGAAACTCCTATTGGATCCAAAGTGGAAAAAATTTGGGGCAGACATTTTGAGGGCTTCCAGTTTTCTAACCAAAAATAGTACACCTCCTAAGAAAGCACATGCTGGCAAACACCGAAACCCCGCTCCTTTTCCTGCGGGAGCAGGCAGGGGGTAACAGCCCAGCAGTCAGCGTCCAGGCTGCAGGCAGGGAGGCTGGGCAGAGCAGAGGCAGCTCCAGGGGCCAACTGCCTGGCTTCTGTAAGGGGCAGGAGAGCTGCCGGTCCGGGCCAGCCGCAGGCTGCCTGACTGGATGGAGTCTTTCCTGTGAACACTCAAACAGCCTCTGCCCTGCTCCTCCTTGCAGCCACGGGGAAGCGGGGGAGCAAGCCTTCGCCTGCCGTGGCCCCACGGGGATCGCAGAGGTGTGGGGGACAAAGAAGAAAACTGCAGCCTTATAGATATCACTTCAGCTGGCTAAAACGCCATCTGCTTTTTCTGTCTGTATGTATAGACAGTTCCTACACATTCATATTCGTCTGTAGAAAACACCGTGGCTTAGAAAATTTCATCTTGACTGCTGTCTGTCAAAGTATTTCTTTACTCCATTAATAACGATTATGAGTATGTTTACGTAGCAGCTTACATTTGCAAAGTGCTTTACCCATGAATACACATCCTAATTACTCACAGAAAATTATTTCTTTACCCCAAATTAGCCCCTTTTGTTTGCCTGACCAGCTTCCAATCAGATCAAGATTACAGCAAACTTAATGAACTCTTTACACAGGCATACTTCATCCTGTGGGTGGCTGGTAATTGTGTGATTGCTGTGAGTTTCACTGCATATTCTGCTTTCCAAAATCAAAGCACTTTTGACTGGACAAATAAATCACTGGTATATCTCTGTTATGTCATGTTTTTCCTAAAAAAAAAAGGCAGATAATTTTGAATTCACAATTGACTTTCCATAACTACCATGCAATTTTCAGGTCCTATTCTTTGCTTGGCCAGCTTTCCTGACTGTAAACCCCTCTTTTTTCCCCAACTGCCCAATACAGACCCAACCACACATACACACACTTTATATATACTTAAAACAGTCACAGGAAGAAAAAAGCAGAACAAAACTCATTATGGTGTAAAGACCCCATAGAACTAATGTCTTTACTAATGTAAAGACATTAGTTCACTTGCTAAAGTGAAATGCAGTGTGTTCAATACCAAGCAGCCCTGAAAATATTCCAGCCAAAGGGCATGAGCATTTGGTGAAGTAGAGCATCACCGACAGCCTAGCCTGAAATTTGTCCCAGATCATGAAGCCAAGACCGAAAAGATGCCTTTAAAGCCTCTCAGGGGATCTCACTTGTACATGCTACCCTAAAATCGTGACCCTGCTGCAGCCCAGCATGGCACCGAGGTGGTGAGAGCTGCTGCCGACCGCACTTGCCGGCAGAGCAGCGGGTGCCGGCTGGGCAGGCTGCCTGCATCGCCCCACAAGCCATGCCACAGCCTCTGCGGAGAAACATCTGCTGAAACGGGGCTTCGGCAAAGGCACAGATCTGTGATTCCCCCCGAGGAGGGGGCTTTGAAGAACTCCTTTGCAGAGATTTTGAGCCTCTCTCTCTCTCTGTAGATTTAAAATGGAGAGATGTGGAGGGGGAAGGGGGAGAAAAGAAGGGAATATGCCCAGATGGAAACATGACCTTCGGTGGTTACAGACACCGTTGGAAAGCAGCTCGTCTAAAGTCAACAACAGGCAAAGCCAATTCTTCAAGGCCATCACGTGTGGCAGAAAAAAACCTCCATCGAGATGCACATGCAGCCCCTCTGCATACAAATCCCTGCAGCTGCCAGCTTTCCACCACAGCTTTCGTCTCGGCTTGTGCCCATGGGGATGGCACTGCTAGTGAGGGGAGGGAGCAGGCGCAAAACAACCATCATCCCTCAAAACCTCTTCAAGCAAGGAAAAGGGGCAACAAGTGTGTCACACGGTACCTGGAGGGGACCCAAGCCTGCCAGCTCCCAAACAAAGTTGGACAGGACTGGGCTTGCTCTGCTGAGAGAGCAGCTCTCGGGGGAGAGCAGGCGCAGGACAAAGCCTATTGTTTAGCTGGGCTTGCACCATCTATTCTTCTGCCCCTATGTACAAACCAGCAGGAGCCCTGGAGGATGCTCCCACACCGAGCCTGGCAGGACCCACGCAGGGCGGTGGTACGGAGCAGCCCCTCGGCACATCTCCAGCCTGGGAGGGCACGAGGGGACGAGGCAGCCGCGGCGTGCACGCTCTTGTGCCCGGCCCTCCGGAAGAGAAGGAAACCAGCAGAGACAGGCAGCTAAGGGACAGGCAGGAGACAGGAACAAGGTCAGCACAAATGCAGGAACCCCGGCCTCAGCTACAGACAAAGGTAATTCGACAAGTGGTTTTAAACTCCCGAGTGAGTAAGGATTTTATTGGGAGAGCTCCCAGCGGGAAGTAAGCAGAGGCTCCAGGTCTGGCACCACTCAGACCATCAAGGCTGGGTATTGTCCGGATTTGCAGAGGGACATCCCAAGCTCAGGCTTTGGGTGGCCAGGTGGAGCCAAGCCTTGGGAACTGGCGACGCCAGCATCGGGATGTCTGGCGTGTCCCAGAGTGATTTAGATGCTTGTCACGAGGAAAAAATAGACTTTCCTTGAATTGGGCAAATACGCCTCTCATCTGGACACTCGCTGCTAAAAACAGGCAGCTTTTAGAGCAGCAGGGGTTGGATTTACTGTAAAGCTGTGTCCTCCCTGCTCCCCATACAGGCAAACACCCACGGCCGTACAGGACCAGCACGTATGGTGCCAGCGCAGCTGTACAGCTGTGCAGCCCCAGACAGCAGTGGGATTAAACCCCCCACTCCCCCACCCAGGATTAAGCCCACCATTTATCAGCAGTTAATTAACAGATTACTGGGAGGCTGAGAGACTCTTTTTAGATAGATAGTGAACTGGTCTGCTTGGCCCACAAACATAAAGCCGTTGGATTCACTTTGGGTCCAGTGCTATTTCACAGGGTGGTGGAAAGTGCAGATAATCACCAAAACTTGACAATTGCTCCATTTTTCATAGATTTTCCTACCCCAAAACAGTATATGGGCTTTAAAGGTCTCCTTCTTTGAACGGTCTAAAGTAGGACAGACACAAAACTGTTGATACTGGGGTTTTACTGAAAACATTGTTTGCAATTAATAGAAAGTTTTCATGAAAACTGTTTACTTTCTTTGGAAAAGTTTGGCTTTCGGTCAAAAGCAAATAAATAACCAAAATGGAATGGAAAGTTTTCCCTTCTTTTTTTTTCTTTTCAAGCAGAAAAGATAATTTACATGTGGTCTGGTGCCCCAGTGCCTCCTGGGAGATGGAGCCGAGCATCTTTGTGCCGCTCCAGCAGGGAGGCAGCTGTGGGGCAGCACGGCAGACACTGCCCTGGTGGGGGGTCACAGAGGAGAAGGCCAACAGAAAGGTCTCTGGGGCACCGGCGTGAGTCTGGGTGACGTCAGCAGAAGGAACTAGCTGGGACGCAGCCTGATAGCTTTTTGTGACAATTAAAATTATCTCTGGAGAGGGGGGAAAAATGGCCAAAGTATCTATGAAAAATAATAATGAGCTCCACTTTCCCCTCATTTTCTTGATGGAAGGCCAAAAGTTTCTGTCACTGGAAAATAATTATTTCAAGTGTGATGACATCCCCTTTCCCTGCTTTGTCCAGACTGTCCACCTGAGGAGCTGGAGGGCCAGAGCCAAGTAAGGACTTTACCACCCAGAAACTCGGTATTCTAACACTTCTGTCCCTCTAGGCACATTTAACTAGTGATCAACTGACATCCTAGCTTGCAAAAAAAAAGAACAAGCCAGCCTGGAAACAGACGTGCTCCAAACACCACAGGAAACCGCGATCTGGTCCCCATTAGAAGACAAGAGGAGACGTTGCCCTGATTTCGGCAGCATTAGCACTCCGCTCAGAATGAGCACAGCCTCCGCAGAATCTGCAAAGAGTCACAGGCAAAACCCAACCCATCCTTAACTCTCATCCAGGGCTGTAAAGGATCAATCTCCTTATGACTATTTAATAAGTGATATCTTGCAGGGCCCCACCGAGGAAATGGCTGTAAAATCCAAGCTACAGCTCCCCCATGTGAAAGGGACGACCCTCAAGCCCTGCAAACATCCCATTTCTTACAGCAGAAGGCTGAGAAGGCTGGCCAGAAGGGCTGTGAGGGCGATCCTCCAGTTGCCTTGCAGCCCCAGCAGTGATGCCCAAGCACCCGAGGTGCGGTGGTACCCACAGGGTCCACAGCCAGGCCAGAAGCTCCCATGGAGAAGGGGCCCCTTTGGGAGAGGGGGTACTCCTGCATTGGTCTCTGAGGAAGAAACTTGGCCTAGCACAGAAGGAGTACTTCCCATTTGAAATCGTATTCTTCTTAAAGTGGGAACAAGACCCATCCTGAACTCCAGTCTGCCCTTCTCCCTCTCCTTCCCTCCTTGCTTTTTTCTTCTCTTTTTTGATCACACATTTCTATTTTCTGAAACATTTTCCATTGCAAAGCCACACAGCAAAACACATTAGCTGAGGTGCTGTGCCTGCAGATTTGGCATCATGCACAGGAGTGGTCCTTCGGTTTCTCTGGGATGGCTCGGGACTAGCTGCCATTGCTGCAGGGCTGTGCAGGCTGAATCCCACCCCCTGGCCCTGGTGCTGGTGGGCTTTAAGCATCCTGCACTCCCTCCAGCATCCTCCAGCCAGCGTGGCTGTGCATGGAGACACATCCTTGCAGGTCCAAGGACTCCCTTTGCAGCCTCAGGGAGGGTCTGCCCAGGTATGTCCCATTGCTGACAAACCACCAGAGCTGTGACCTGGAGAAGTCAGCTTTTGGAGATTTCCCTACGTACCAAGGCAACACGCTCAGCCACGAGGCGGTCAGGGGGCAGTGAATGGTGAGGGAGTCGCAGGGGACCCACAGGCTCATTCCTGAGACACAGCGAGAGCTCTCACTGCTTCCAGGAGACAGCACCAACATTTTGCAGAGCAAGGGCAAAGATTCAGGTAAAGAAGGTGACTTGAACTGGCTGAGCAAGACTGTCAGTCTGGAAGCATTTCAAGGTTAGGCTGTGCTGAAATTTTGGTCATTCCTCATGTGAGGTAGAGCTTGTATGCAGAATTCCATAAAATAAGTTTAATCCTCTTTTAGAGAAAAATGTAGGTTTGGAGTCCACAGACTGCTTTGCAAACTCACATTAATTCTGTTGCCATGGTCATTTAGGAAAGGGTACTACAAAAGGCATTTAGAAAAAAAGAAGCACTCCAATTAATTCCTTTCTAAAGAAGCCATTTGGGACTTTTGGTTCAAAATGGCTTTCCATTTTTTAAAAGCCCTGAGGAATTTCATGCCACTGTATTTTTATAATTGAAAAAGTATGATGTGTTGCACAAAGTCACTGCAGAAACGTTCTGTTTCACCCTCCAATGTTTTGTCTTCTCTATTTTATGACTCTTTAAGAGATCAATCTGTGCTGCTCCAGACACAAACTACTTGTTTTAACTGCTGCAACTCACTGCACCCTCATTTGTCCTGCACTGTCTTTCTCTCATTGCTACTACCAATGTTACAACTGCACCCAGATTTGCCCTGAGAGCAACCTCTCACTGCACCCGGGACCACGCTGGCTAAACCTGAGCAGTGTTGGAGTTTGGTGCTAACAGGCAACCCACCACAAAACAGGACCTGCTGGAAAAAAAAAAAATCTGTTTATTTTATACAGCCAAATTTTGGAAAAGCTGTCCTGGTTTCCCCTGGCTATTCCTTAAAAAGAACAAAAAGGAGGGTGGAGGTAGAGCCGGGGGGAAGAATATATCAGCTACGGAGTAAACAGTTTGGAAGCCAAATATAATTGGCTTGTGAGTGCATATTGTGATTCATGAAGGGAAGGCTTTTTTTAAACTCCAGGAGCCGCGGAGCAAGGACAGCCATGCAGTCATCTTCCTGTGCGAAACAAAAGCTCCGAGCCAGCGAGGTGCAGCACCAGCGTGTCGGGACAATGGGGACGTGAAGCATTACCTCAAGCCTGCAGCGAGTTGCTTGGTCACTGGCCTGATGTTTCCACAGCCAGGCTATTGCTTTGAATATCAGGGTTCGGTGATTCAAGCCCTGCTCCCTCTCAGGGGCTCCGAGCGCTACCGATCACTCCTATTTGGGGAGCATACCTTATCTAAGTCCATTATTGCCTCTGCCTAATACAAACAGTGTTTCACTTCATACGAGGTCTGTGCATTGAAAGTTTTCTTAAACCAAGGAAACTTGAAATAAATACCTCATTGTCTCGAGGACTTTGTCACGGCGGTATGAAAGAAAACCAGTGTGTGACTCTGTTTTCCAGCAATAAAGTTCTTTCAGGCTCAGGAAAGATAGATTTGATTTGTGAATTTATTGCTCTCACAGTTAGGACTTCACACTTGACCGAAGCAGCTGATATACTGTCAAGACTCTGATCTGGCATGCAGTCTGCAAACACAGTCTGTTTATTTGACATAAAACGAAAAGACTTTTTCACCCAATTTTTGATGTTTCTAACTTTAAAAGATTTAGAAGTTTAAAACTTTGCCTTTTAAAGCAAAACAAGAAGATTCAACAACACCAATATGTTTCACAAACTTGTCTCCAAACTGCCAAACTGCTGCCGTCAGGGGAAATTAATTCTGTTCTTGCAAAAGTCAAACACAGTTTTTGAATGACAAATAACTGTTACGAAATGTTCTTCGCTTTTTTTTTTAATAAAAAGTCCTTCAAAATTGACTGAATCTGAATGGAACACTTTATTTCATTCAAAACTTTAGTCTTTCTCTTTTTTACTTTCTGGCTTGCAATTTTGGAAGTGATGACATACGCTCGGAGCTGCGGCAGCAGAGAACTGCAGAACTTTTTGTGCCTCTGTGGTGGTAGAGATCTGCCCCGCGTGCATCCTGCTGCTAAATCGCAGGTAAACCCAGTGCCTACTTCTCTGTGCTGCCAAGGGGCAGGATTCCAGGCGAGAAGGGTCTCTGCCTTTTCTCTCCCACCCCCTGTGCCTTCCTGATGGTTGACCTCAGATTTTTGTCCCTGCTCACAAGGGTGTGCAGACATGAGGCTCACTGTCAGCCAGGAGCCCCTGATCTCCAGCATGATGGAGCAACGTGGGCACCCCCAGACCATCCCGGGCTGCATCTTCTTCCCACACCAACACATCGATCTCTTTGCCCAAACCCTGTCCCAGGCACGTTCCTTGGACAAAGCAACACCAATGCCGAGCTCCCCTGGCAAGAGGAGAGAGGTGACACAAGGGCCTTAAGCTTCACAGCTCCAGCGTAACTTAGGAGAGTTTCTGAGCACCCCGATCATGAATCCAAGGCAGAGACCGTGCTGGCACTGCATGATCGCCCTTTGGGTCAGCAGGGAACCTCTGCCAACCACTGAGTGGGGGAGGTGGCAAATTAAGTCTCTAGATAAAGATCCATAGGTTCTTGCCTAAAACAACTGTACTCTGAAATGCCCAGGTCAGAAGCTCATTTGTCTGATTCAGACCAGAAGCTATCCTTGGGAGATGCAGCTGAAGGGATTCCTGAGCACCCTGCCCATCAGACCATGCTAGGATACCTGCTAGGTGTAAGTAATATTTTGCATACTTTGTCTTTTGCCATGACCTGCCTGACTCCAGCAAGAGCCATAACTCCAGCTCCATGCTGGAGGGGCAAAGCGCAAACAGTCAAATGTCTTAAACTGTGTCTGAGCTGGGGGCAGTGAAATCCCACCCTGACAGGGCAAGCGGGGTCCATCTGTCAGGCCACCAGTCCAAACAGGAATCCTGTCTGGACAGATTGGGTTTTAGCTGCAAGATGTATCTCAGTAGCGTGGAAAAACATGAGCAGTCCCTGGAGCACGCGGAAGCGCCAGGCGGAAAGGCTCGGGAGCGCCGGTCCTGCTGAGGACGGACTCGTGACACAAAACAACAAACAGGGTGTCTGGCGAGCCCAGCAAAACACCCCAGGCACATGTGAAGGAAGAATCACTCTAAACACAAGAATGGGACCAGATGAGTTGATTTCAATAGTTTATTGTAAGCAAGCTCCTTAGATTACGCAGATTAAAATCTTCATGGAAACACTTCTGGAGACTGTGCGTTGCTCAGCTTCCTGCGCAAGGCACTGCTTGGTCATGACTATGTGGCATAGCAAACTTGGGAGAGGGGATTTTATTAGTTTATTATTATTACAAGGCTACAGAGCTCATGTTTTTCTATAGTCATCTCCTGCACTGGAAGAAAGTAAATCTTTGCTTCAGAATCACCCAAAGCGAAGGAAAAGACTAGCAGTGAAGCAAGGGGTAGGCACTCAGGGGAGCTTTTCCCCTCAGGCCCTGCAAAACACAGCCCGGACTCCCAGGTTGGAGAAGGGGGACAGCCAGGCTGCAGTTCTTCCTAGCTCTGGGGCTCCACAATGAAAGTGAATAACCTGAATTATTCAGCTATGGGATCAGGGAAGGAGTTAAGGTTTCACATGCCAGCCTGGTCCTTAGCACAATTCCTTCAGCCCGGTGGTGCAGAAGTCAGAAGATGAATGGCTGGTGGTGAGGTTGCATGTGATGGCAGAAGTTCCCGCAGTGTGTGCTCAAAGCTCTTCTGCAATCCCCCTGAGATCCTTCTTGGGAAGAGAAGCCCTTATCTGCCCACTGTGGTCTGCTTGGTGAAAAAGCTTTAATTTTGTGTGACTACCATGTGCCCAGTGAGTCTAAATATGTTGAATTCCAGTGCTGCTTTCGCCCTCTGCAAGGATTGCAAATTGAGCAATGCACACTACAAGTAAAAATGCAATGCTTCATATTTAATGTCCCCTTCACAGCTCCCAGTCCCTTCCATTTCCTGCATCCTTCCCAGCCTGTGCCCCAGCTCCTCCCCAGGGCAGCCCTGGGCTCACCTGCCCGACCTGCCTTCCCAAGCCTCCAAGCTGTACCAGCAAAACCAGTTTCAGTCACTTCTCCAAAAGCCCATTAACACCAGGAGCAACGGAAAACTCCATCAGCCCAACACCTCACCTTCCCCGCAGTTTTTTCCCCTCCAGGCATCTCCGGCCTACCACCATCTCAGCAGGGTTACAGCCAGGGAGGGAGGCAACACCTAGCTGTAGCCTCTCCAAACCTTTGCCTGCAGCAGGGCATGGAGCTTCCCTCCGAAGACCACAGGGACATGTGGTCATGTCCTCCCATTGCAGCTGGGGAGTTATAAGGACAGGGAAGAAGAAATGCTCTCTGGAGAAGCTTCTCTCTCCTCGGCAGCTGTAGAAGGAGCTGAGAGCAACTAGCTCACATGAAATGTTTAGCTTTTAGAGAGCTGACATTAGGTGTGGAGCATGCTGGGCACGCTGGCTTGTGACTGCTGCTCCTCCTGGGTGGAGGTGTCCACAGCTAAACTATGTGAAACGCAGCTGAGAGGCCACGGAGAGCTGAGTGAGGGGTCAGCTGGTGGACAACTGGGAAATCACTGGCAGAAAAAAAAGACAGGGGGAGTAGCAGGCTTGGACCGAAGCAAAAAGAAAAAATGTGATAAATGGAGGGGAGAAATAATTTTTACTAATTCCAAAATCCAGGGTTTCTTTTTGCTTTCGTGTTCTTTAACTCTTGTAAATACGGCTTTTTATCATGTTTGTTTCTAAATGAAAAATCTCTTAGAAATGAAAAGCCAAAAACCTTCAGTTTGCAGCTATCTAGGGGAAAGGGTCTGGTGCTTTAAAATCCCACCCTGTTGTTTTTCTTCCAAACTGCTTACCAAATTCAACATGATTCTGGAAACCAGTCCAGCTGCTCTGAAACTGGCTCTCCATTAATTTACTTCCCCACTATTAAAACTTCCCGTTTCATTTACCTTCCCCTCCCTACCACGGTCCCCGTTTGTCTCACCCTTTTGTCCTGCTTCTCAGACTTGCAGCCCCATGGGGCTGCGATTCGCAGTCTCCAGGTATCCCCCAGCAAGTGGGGCCCAACCTCAGTGATGTCTGTGGGTGCTCCTTGGTCCAAACACTCTCTAATAACGCACACACGATTATTTTGCAAGATGCTGCTGGCAGCAGGAGTTAGCTTCAGTTATTAACTGTTCCTTTTAAAATTAGCAGTTCCAAAACCTTGAATCCATACAGCAAATCCGGGGGAGGTTATGTACTCCTTTGTGTCCTCCTGAGGCAGCATTTTTTTCCCACTGAATGGACGTGTAAAACTGCTATCATGGGGTGAAGTAACTGGCATTCATTTGAGGAAATACAGGAATCATGCATCTAAAGTATCAACGCAGCAAATAAAACACCAAACTCACTGCATCTCAGGCAAAACTCCTGTTTCAATGTTTTCGCCCCAAGCCCTACCAGTGATAATGGGGATAAAACTGGCCTTAAAAATGTGAGGTCAGAAAATGACATGTCTGAGCTGTCTCTGTTTCTTGAACTATGAAGACATCTGTGGGTTTTGTATTCAAGTATTCAAGCTCCTGCCTGCAATCACAAGGGACACGAAATTTTGGAGGGTGTTAATGATAGCTGTGATACCACCTAACCCTGCAGGTGACAGGGCTCTGCACAGCGCCAGGCACACCAGAAGCAGCACATGGTGGCGGGCAGCCCCGTCACCCTCACACCACGCTGGCCCTGGCTCCTTCTTGCTCAGCAAGGACAATTTGGATGGAGGAGCACAGGGAGAGCGAGAAATCCGCCCAGGTCCTACAGGCAATCGGGAGGAGCCCTGCAATGTGAGGGTAATTTTTATCATCAAGCAGCAACCACATTTCTTTTCAAGCCCCTTTCTCCAGAAGAGTAGGAATTAAAAGGCCCAAAGATTCGCACACATGAGCCGACATTGCAAGCTTCCAACAAAAGCTTAGAAGTCTTTCCTTCACTGCAGATGTCATTCCAGAGACATTACTTGCCAGAAAACCAAAACACCAGTGAAACATTACATTTTAAAATATAAAAAATTATGTTACACTTTTGCCAGAGAGACAACCACTTTTTGAGTGTTTTCCAGGAGTTCCGTGGCTTATAGAGTTGATGGAAACAGGCAGAAAATGATAACGTAATTATGGCTAATGACTTAGGTTGGGAGAGGGGTGAGCAATTAATTTTTATTATGTTTATCGATATCTTTGGTCACAATGTTATGTAGAAAATGTTTCTTTTGTGACCCAGGAAATGGAAAAGCCTTTTGTGGCAGCATGTTTGAGTAACATAAGTAATTATATATTTGTACATGTTTTATGTTGCTACAATATTGTTATTTCCTAGCATGTGGCTTATGCATTCTTGTAATTGTCTTATTAGGCCAGTTTGAGTTTCAAATAGCACCTATATGGCAGATGTTTGCTTTGGAAGGAATTATGGGACACAAAAACATGTGGATCGCTTTCTCATATATAGAAAACATACAGTAAAAAGCTGGCTTTCATTACTCCATTAGCATGGCTCTAGATACGCACTCAGTGTTGAGACTTGGTTATTCGTATGTTTATGACATTTAGGGCTGCTCTGTGTTATTGTGGATATACATTCTCTCTGCTGGAAATACAACACATCTCTCCACCGAATATTCCTTCTGGTAAATACTGTGAGACCCAGGATAACTGAAATCAGGGGTTATTACTGGTGAATCAGATGTGCTTCCAGCCAGCTGGTCCCCCACTATCTCCCCTCATCTCTCTGCTTCATCTCTCTCCTCCATCCTGTTGGTCTGCACATGGTGGTGTTTTGCTGCTCTGACTGGATGACTGAGACCTCCCTAAACAGCGAGAGAAATCCAGCGAGGCAGAGATGGCAAGGGCAGAAAACCTTCTTGGAAGACCCCTGGCCTTCACTGACGAAAAGGCTCCAGCACTGTGGATAAGATTTTATTTCCTAGCATCTTCTCACGTGCAAAGCAACCGTGACACTCTGGGTGCGTGGGGAGGAGTGCGTGCTTCAGCAGCTCTGCATGGGTGAGTCCAGCCTGGTGTGGGTGAGGATTACTGCTGCCACAGATAGGGCACCTCACAGCAATGGAGGGGTGATGGAGTCACGCCTGATACACAAAACAGAAAGTCTGACTTTAAACAAAACCCATAAACTTTGCCACCATTCCCTCTAGTGGTTAAATCCAGAAGAAGCTGAAAAAGTTTCTAAGCATTAATCTTCGTCTCTCCTCTCAAACAAGGCAGACTCATGCTTTCAGCACTGTAGGTCATGGTCCCAGTCACAGTGATCGTTCAAGTAGTGTCATTTACAGGATCACGTTGCCCTAAGAAATCTTTTGGGTACTTCTAGTTTCTTGATAATATCCAGGAATTCCATACATGACATTACAACAGCCAGCCTTTGTGAGGGCCTAGAAAGATGCTTTCTGGGATACTTCCAGGGAGCCACTGGCTTTTGCAGAGGAGGCAAAAAGCCAGCAAGTGAGAATTTATTCGGTGCTGAACAAACCTCCATAGCCAGATTAGAGCAAGAGTGCTGCACGTCAGCAGCTCAAGGGAAGCCTGCTGAGGCTGTGCGGCAAAGCTCTGCGCTGATCATCACACTTGCTGCTGGCAAATACTTTCACCAGCCAAACCCACTGTGCCATGAAACACTGTGCTGGAAGGGCTCCAGCTGCCTCAGTTTCCCAGCAGCTTTACATGATGGTGGCAACAGCATGCATTCACCTCCAGTGACAGCACCTGGCCCCAGTGACTGCTCGCAGGGGGGCATTACAGCTGGTGGCCTCCCTGTAAGCAAAGCAGCCAGGACGGAGAGCTGCTGAGCTCTGAATTTCTCCCCGGAGGCACGATGACTACACTCACCTGAGCTACCGACATTACCCTTCCCCTAGCCCTTCCACTCACAGCAAATAGATATAGTTGCTGTTGAGTATAATTGCAATTGGATGTTTCCAGACATGGCTTGTGAACAAGTTTCCATGAACCTGAAGTTTCGAGAGTCGGGTATCTTACCATTATTAGTAACATTTGGGAAAAACAAAATTTGTAGGTACCACACACTAAATGGACCCAGATTTTAATTACTTTCATCTTATAAACTATTTAGCAGATTTACTTGTAAATTCTCAGAAAGAACATCCTTTGCCTGTGGGAACAATGATGAATTTGCGGAGGTTGTGCTCTGTTTCTCATATTTCTCTAGGAGCCTCAGATCATCATTTTAGGTACAAAGTAAAACTGTCTCTCCATGTGGACACCCAACCAAGACCTCCATGACACTCATGTTACCAATGGTGCATGGCGATGGTAAAATGGTCTTCGCCCTACTTTCAGCGTGGGCCACCAGTGGTGTCTGTAAATCATAGGCTATTTATCTTGTTCCTGACAGAATGTGTATGATAAGAAAACACAGCCGTATATAGAAACCTAATTAAATCTGTAGAGAATCCAGTCAAGCAGTGAGGACAATATCACACTGACTAGGTACCCCACCAACACAACCCAATGGTCCCTGATGGGATTTGCTCCTTTGGTTAGGCCAGGATTCATTTTCACCCAGTTTGCTGCTGTTTGGTTGGATTTGTGGAGAAAGTCTTTATTCCACAACAGATCATTTCTGGTGACAGCATACCTCCTCTGAGCGCTTCAACATGCAGCTCTGCTTCCTCCATTGCATATGAATGTAAATTTCTTTCTGCAGAGTTTTAAAAAGCTAAATTAAGCAAGCTTTCTGTCGGTGCTCCTTTGCAGCCCTGGGGAACTGCGTGGGACAGTTTCTCCTGCGTAGTTTCTAGCAACAGCAGAGGTTGCGACCTCAGAAGAATCGTCTTCTTTCCTTATTTCTGTTGTCTTTATTGAAACAAAATTAAAAGCTTTAGCCCCCCAGGAATTCCATGATTTCACACGCTTTGGCCCACTCTGATTTATACCTTTGTTAATGCAATAAACATTTTTCTCACTGTATGACTCTGTTGGCCAGATATTCAGCTCCTACTTAGCTGTCCCAGTGTAACCATCAATGATAAACGCTTTGAAAACTGGCCCCAAATTCCCCTCTGCCTCTTGCCTTGAGGGCAGAGTTGTTCTATTCAGTAAAATAAGAAAGACACGATGTACGATTGGACTCGTACCTCTTTGCTGTGTCATTTGATCTAATTCTGAGACCACTTTGCACACAAAGTCAGTGAATAACAGACCTCTACTTCTCTTGCTGTTCCAGTAGATAATTAAGTACATTTTTTTAGCATGATGTGGATGCACCTGATAAAAAATATTTTAATTTAATTTTTTTTTGGATGACATGAAAATTAAAAATAAAGAAAACATGCTGGGATTGACCCCAAACCACCTTTTGTTTCATTCCTGATATATTTTTCAAAGTATTTATTTTAAAGCAAACTCATTTAAACATTGACATAGAACATTTATAATGAAGGAACTAAAATGTTTTGCTCAGAAAATGCCAAAAGGAGATGTTTTCATTTTTTCATGAAGGGAGGGACTTGCGCAAAAAAATTTTGTAAATCTGACACCAATTTATGTGTTTCAGTCACTCCAAGCCTCCAGTTGCCAGTGAAAAACCCAACTGTTTGCTTTATTTACACATCCATTCTGGCTCCCCATCTCAGGCTTCTGTTATTCAAAAGATCTTAGCCATGACAGAAGAAACAATGATCCTGAAGTTCACCACAAAGACCCACAGTCTTTGCTAATCTGAAATCTCACCCCCATTCATAATTTATCTTACCCTCAAGCCCACTAATTTGTAAACTGCAAAAACAAAGACAGTGCCCAAGAACTGTGCAAAATATTTCAGCTCTCAGAGCACACAGGAGTTCACAGAGTCCCCTGAGATAGCCTGTGAACTCAGCAGCACAAGTTTAATGTTGCCCAATAGCTTTTACAACTTACTTTCATGATCTTTTTTCAATGGCAATATAATAAATAATGTCAGTTTGGGATTTTTTCCTTGCCTTTTATTCATTGCAACAGACACACAGAAAATCCATGATAAGCATCCATTGTGGAGAAAAATTAAGTACAATATGTATACACAGAACACACATTAGTTTCCCAAATCATCTTAATGATGGGCTATAAATATTTTTTGGCCTGCCTGCAGGCATATTACTTTCGTCTGTGATCATGTCAGCTTCCATTAACAGAGCTGGATCTGTATTTTTAATGGACAAGTAACATAAATGTAGCTACAAAACAAGAGCTCTTTTTCCTTAGCACTGATCATAAGCTCCACCATATTTCACAAGGGTGATGTATTACAGAAGAGTCACCTGTCTGATGGAGGTATAAAGCAGATATTTTATTTGCACTGAGGATCTCTTGGTGTTATCTTAAGAGTGCTGCGTGAACATGAGGTTCTACCCAAATCACCTACTCAAGGTGTTAAATGTTCGTACTCGGTCTCCCAAAAATCTCTACTATGGTCTGGTTAGATCCATATCCTCTATTTCCAATGACCGAGTGCCAAATAAATTTATGCAGCTGCTGTGCTCCTCACTAGAAGCGGCTGCATTCCTGTACCACAGCAAATAACCTCTTACCCATCACAAAGTGCTGCTATGAAGCTTATGTAGGTAAAACTCTATAGGGTAATCAGATGAAGTTTGACAGAGTAGGAATTGTCTGCAATGGTCAGAGTTAATTATATCATTAAATGTTTATCCACAGCTGGAATTAAGCAGCTGGACAGACTCTAGATAAAGGGGAACTCCAGAAAAGTATCGTAAACATTTTGTTCCAACAACAGCATTTCATCAAAATTTCCAGCTCCCAAACAAGTCTGAGGTGACTGCACTTAATAGCACAAAATGTAGATGCTGCTAATTCTTGAACAAAAGATGTACTACAGGGAGCAGTGCTGGAATCCCAAAGGGTTGGAGGTGGAAGGGAAGTGAATCAGGGAGGAGAGGGATAAAGTCCATACAGTGAGGCAGCACTGGAAATGAATGGATACCGCACAGCAAGAAGAGCAAGAGCAAATAAAGAGAATTAGTTCTTCAAAGGAAACAAAGACATAGAAACAAGAGACAAATTAAATCTGTTGAATGAATGAGTTATTCACTTGACAGGATTGGTTCTGGATTTCAGTTTGGCAAGAAATGTGTGGATTTGCCTGAAGTACAGAGCAGACACCTTTAAGTCCCACTAACTTCAGTAGGACGATGCTTACACTTAAGTGTAGGTACCTAATTAATTAGTCTGCTGAGACAAAGGCACAATGCACAGTCCTTGCCAATGGCAAACTCTTGCTGTCTGTCATGAATCTGGTACCAGGCAAACAAGCCCAGTTAAAGCAAAAAATTCAATATTCAGCTTTGCAGCAAGTTCTGATGAAAAGAATCCAGGTTCATAGTTTATTAATAAACTTTGTAACTTTCAAAGACCTTTACAAAATACTGGTTAATTAAAACTCTCATGATCGCAGTATAGGTAATTATGTGATGGTTTGGGGCAGGGAAAGGAAAAAGAAAGTTTGGGTTAACCAATCCCACCCAGTGACCTCAGCTGGAGGCACCTTCCTTGCCTGCAGGGCCTGGATTAAGCTGACTTGAGCAAAGGCCCAAGTTCCCTTTTCCCACACTGAAGGGGAATCTGAAATATGTCAACAATATCCGAGGAAATCAGGGGAAGAGAAATGAGAACAGCGGGCGATCTGGAGGGGCTGCCCGCAAGAACGGGGCAGAAAGCACCAGGGAGCTGCTGATGTGCCCTGCGAGCACGTCCCTGAGCACAGCCCAGGATGCTCTATCCCTTTTCAGCCTATTCTCTCTGCTGAAGGACACCCAAGAATGAGTTCAACAAAATCCAATGGGTGCCCAAATCCCAAGCCAACTTCTGCTCAGTGTCAGTGTGGTGTTATCAACAAGGAAGTATTCATGAAACAGAGCTAAGTCACGGGGAACAGTATCATGGACAAATTTAGCTTTTTCTGTTCACAAAATACCTGGGAGAAAGTTTCAACTTTTAGTAGGGTAGTTGTAATTCCAGACAAATTGCCCCCTGAAGCAGGACATGGTAATAACAGGCAAGAGCTGTTTCATCTGGACTCACATGCCATATGCAGAGTTCCCCCCAAAAATGCATTTCAAAATTGCTCTTGCTGATGGCAGTGTGTGAAGCAGAAAAAGCCCAGCCCGACTCTGAAATACCAGGCTGAGCTGCCAGGGCGCTGGAGAAGTTTTTAGCAGACTTTTGAATCCTTTTGTCCACTTCAGTGGCAGACTCAAATAAAAGGCTAGACGCCCACCCTGGGTGTGAGACAGAGGTGGAGGAATGCATTTTCCAGTACATTAGAGAAACAGGCTTTTAACGCAAGGAACCAGGTACAAGCTCTATTGATGACCCTTGCAGGGGCATTAAACTGTAAGAAGGGGGAGAAAGGCAGCAAACAAATTGCCTGCGAGTGTTTGATTATAAAGCACTGCCTTGATCAGGGGGTAAATCATACGTCCAGGATAGGGGGTCACCTTGTTTTCTTGCAAGTAGAGACCGTGCCCGCAGCGGACATGTGGGTGTGCAGATCCAGCGCAGAGGTGTGAATGCCGGAGGCGTGCCGAGAGCTGTCCCTGTCCCCAGGGCTTTGACTGGCATGGAGACAAGCACATAGAAGAAACTGGCTCCCTCACACCCTCAAAGCTCTGAATGGGTTGAAAGGCAGCAGGAAATCCTGCCCGATTCCTATGCTGGAAGACTCTCAGGGAGGGAGAGACGATGGGGGAGGCAGCGGCCACAACACAAACAGGGGCACACTGTGGGCAGATACCAAGGACCACTGGGAAAACACTGCCCAGCATTTGGAAACCACGCAGAGGCCAAAGAGATGGAGCATCTAGAGGAGTGGAAGATGTGCAGTGGTTTTTGAAAGGTGCTAACCCAGCTAAATAGTAGGCAGTGTTTTGATGCATAAAATGGAGTGAGATGCTATGTTAACAGCACCCCTGGTACCCTGACAACTGGGACCTGCTGTCAAGGTGCTCTGGGAGCAAGAGCTGACAGCTAGGGTACGGGAAACCCAGCAGGGACGTCAGGGCCAATAGCTTGACCCTGATGGGAAATGCCAAGTGTAGCAAAGATTTGGCCTCAGCTGGAATGGCCTAAGGGAATTCCGGGATCCAAGTCAGTCTGGACCTGATAAAGCTCGCTATTGCTACTGACTGTGGACCTGTGAATTCCCAGTGAATTCTTGCCTCCCCGCCCCACCAAAATGGGGTAGCATCCACCCCAGGCCGAGGCGCAGGAGAGGGGATCGCCCTCCTGGAAGGGCAGAGCCTGCCACGTTAGGATGAACAAACTTGGCTTTCATTCTTTCTTCGCCCCTTTAGGAGTTTTTCTGATCAAAGTAGGTGGGTAAATCCATCCCTGCCTGGTCCCTGTTGTAGGAACAACCCAGGGGACAAGCTCTGGAGGGGACCCCAGAGAGGTCCTGGAATCCCCATACCTGGATACATATCTTCAGGACTCACCTGCTTTAGCAGGAGGTTGGACTAGATGATCTCCAGAGGTCCCTTCCAGCCTAAATTCTTCTATGACTCTAATAATCCCCATTCTGGCAAATATCAAATGAGTCTCCTCACCAAAGCTAGCTCACAATCTGGAGCACCAAGGTTTCTTCTATAACCTCAGATACTTGGGAAAAAAAGCCTTGAACTCCTGGAAGGGTGGAGGAACCCAGCTAGAAGCCGTGGCACGCTGCTGCTCAGCTTTCCCTCCCGTCCCGAGCAGCTGCTAATGACTCACTCACCTCAGAAACGATGCCAAGAGCCATAGGAGCCATAGGGACTGAGGGAGAATTCCTTTCTCTTCTGCATCCAATAATATTTATTGAATAACAATGCTACCAGCTCTGAATCACTGCTCCTGTCAGCGGTCAGGTGGTGCGTGAACGTGCTCCTCCACCGCTTCAAACCGACCTCCTTGGCATGATGCTGGTACTAAAGGGCTTGATGATTGAACCCCATTTGTCAAAAATGCATCCGGAGATTAAATCTAGAGCTGAGTGACAGTTTCATTTCGGATACCGAGCACATGAGAAACTTGGCTAGGTTGAGGTTTGAACAGAAGCAAAGCTGTCTGAACTGTGAAAAGAGGCTGTTTGTCAGAAGGCATTTTGCTTGGGCCTTGAACAGCAAAATGTTGTACGTGTGATGGTTTTTATGATAGGCCCACATTACCAGCACAGGAAAACAATCATCTGTTTTTTTAAATGGCTCCAAGATAAATCACAAGTAGTGTACTACTATTGATTTATTTATATCTCAATGGAATATTTGAGCTATAAATTACAGTTGAATAAACACAAACTGTGCAGAATTTTGCATTGTTTGAACTTGTCAATGGTAGGTCTTGTGTTTTCATTTTAATGTAAATCAAACTGTGAAATGTATGGATGCAATTTATTTCCAGTTATGTTTATTGGACTTGGGAGTGACTTATTAACCAGGGCTTTACCCAAATTCTCATTTGATTTCCGTGGATTTGACTGCCCAGCCTCTGTGGAGCTTTCATGACTCGAGAACTGCAGACCCTAAATCTGATACAAGAGACAACAGTGGTTTTCTCACAGTGCCCTTGTGGAGTCCTGGAGTGAGACTCTAATGGAAACAGTACATCCTGCAGAGCAGAGCGCTCAGAAGAAAGGGCTGGTGTCTGGGTGAAATCCCTGCTTGGCTGCCAAGTCTTCCCTTCATTGCAGCAGGGCCAGGAGTTCAGTTTCTATGTGTAATTTAACTCTGTGGGGAGACTCACCCTCTGCAATATACTGTAGATCCCCCTGGTGTCAAGGAAAAGACTGCAAGGATTCAAGAGAACATAGTCTTTATGCAATTTTGAAATAAGGGAAACAAACCCTAATAACTCTAACCAAATCCAGATCAGTGAGGACAAAAAAGGTCAGTCCCAGGATCTGATGGTCTGTAAAAGCAGTGGAGATGTTTACAGCCAAAGTAGCCCATGCCTTTTGATGCCACGGCTGGTGAGAGCCTCCTTCTAAAATGGAACAGACACAGCGGGAGAGGTGGAAAGGCAAGAAGGGCACAGGTTTTTCAGTCCTCCTTTGATTTCACCAGCTGAAAAATCCTGACCTGACATCTTGACAGTAGCTGCCCTGATGACTCTTCTCCAGCCCAACGCTTCACTGAGTCCCCTGTGGGCCTTGGGGAAGTCCAGGTGAAATCCTGGCTATGATGAAGTCAGTAAGAGGCTTATCCTCACCCTACAACAGACTTCCCCTTGTGACCCTGAGGAAGTCTCTCATTGCTGTACACCTCAGTTTCTCCAGAGAATAGAATGCTTTCCTGTTTGACAGAGGTGTCATGAGGACAAATTCCTGGTGCCTGGGGACCACTAGCTGCGACGCTGATAACAGGCACAGGAAAGTCTGTGTGGGTCACTGGACACATTCCATTCTTATGACACTTGAATCCAAAAGAGCATTTAAATCAAAACATCACTGGTAAAACTCAATCCTTAGTGAATGGCAGCCTGTAAATTTCTTAGCCTAAATTATTACAAGAACATTGCATACTTTATAACTGCACATTTGAAAACACTCATGGGGTCAGGCTCTCCTTTTAGCCCCAACAACATAAAGTTGGAGTCATTGCCTGACTCCAAGGCAGTTACTCCAGATTTATTTCAGGGTAACTCTGAGCAGGATCCTGGGTTTTGTTTATGACTTTTCATTTGTATTTTGTGAAAACTTAATAAAAATCTTTTAAAACTGAAAAACATGGTTCCATAAACCCCACATATGGGATCTTTAAACTCAACCAACTTATGAACTTAACCCTGACTTGTCTTCATCCTCTTGGCCTTTTCAGCAGCTAGCACTCTTCAGCCATGTCTGTATTTACAGAGGTCAGAAAATCCTTAGACAGCCAACTCTTTTCTTTGCCTAAAACAATAACAGGAACATATGACAAAACTGAACCATAATGTCCTGAAATGAAAAAAAAAAGGTGCATAAAATGAGGCTAGACAGCTGAGAGAACTCAACTTGATGCCTGCAAAGTGGACAGCCTACTCAGGTTGGCTAGGACATGGCTTTAGATAACACTGAAACCTATTTAGAGGTGCTGGTACACAACTAGCACCTTTTTTTTAGAGTTTCTATTAATGCAGCGGAAAAGTTACATGTCCTGTCATAGATGTCTTCTTCAAAATACTGCTTATGACTGGTTCTATCCATGCTAGTGACAGTTATCCAGAGATTTTAAGGCATGGGATTTTATAATAGTCTATTCCAAATTACTCAAAGCCGGCCATGGGTTTTTCCACTGTGATTTCCACATTAGACCCAGCAGCATGTGGTTGATACAAGGTACATCTAATGCAAGGTATCTGGTTGTGATTCAAACGCTTTGAAGGACACAGTGTTCCAAAGTTACTACATCACCTAGCAACCTTTTCCAAGATTTGACAATCCTCCCTGTTAAAAATCATTGTTTTTCTGAACATCCCAATGCAATTTCATTGATTTCAGTGAAGTTCTTCCTGTGTAAGAAAGGAGAGAAACAGGCCAACAGAAAACTTTGAAGAATGGGAAGGTAGAAAGATTTTTTTAGATTCAGACCTGGGATAAGACCCTCTGGCTTAAACTCAATAGATCTGTGCCACTTCATATCTCCTGAGGATCTGCCTCCTTGCTTTGCTCCTGAGGAAAAAAAAAAGGTGTTGCAGGCTAAAATGTCAAAACTGCCTACGAAAAATTTCATTAGTTGAGAAATGAGTAAACAGATCTCTCCAGAGGCTTTGAAAACTTTCACTTCAGTGTTTTCAGGAGCTGTAGAAGAGTGAAGAATGACGGGAGTAATTAAGGGCCTGATCTACATCCCTGGAAGCCCAGTGGCAACACATCCTAAGGAATTCAATATTAGATTTGGAAATGAAGGAGAATAAAATAATATGAAAAAGGTTAACTAAAGATACTAGTTAAATGCACAGATGCTGTCCATTGAGGTATTCCTCAGTCAGCAGGAATGGAAAAGCATTGACCTACCCCACAGGGAAACCACCCCCAGAAGCACTGGGAACCACAGAAGAGCAGCTTCCCACTTGAGTAGCGGGAGCTGCTCTCCCCACGGATGCTCACAGAGACACGCTGGGCTCACCTCAGTGCTCCTGGGCAGGCTTGAGCTCTGCAGCCTCCCAGACCACCACAATCCCTGCCCAGGTCTGGCCGCATTTCTGGTGCTGTTTGGGGATGCTCCAAGTAGTGCAGACTGCCCAGTGAAACTGCTTACTCTTTGACAGCTGCAGTCAAAGGTCAAATAGCAGGAGCCATCTTCTCAATGTCTCGTGCAGCAGAGTCTGCCCAGGAAACCAAGGTCTTCATCTTTCTGGGTGATGTAGGCAAGTGCTTTCCAGACTCTTGTGTACCTTGTTGCAAGCTCCTTGGGGACCAGCCTGCTGCTTAGTTCTTCTTAAAGGAAGGTCTGACACAATGGGACCCTCATCTACTTTAGCACCACATGAGGACATACTACATGGCTGGAGAACTGGAGAACTATCTATCTCAGAAAGCAGCTAATAACAGAGGAGCACCAGTCTAGGGTATGGGAGGGTATAGTGAGGCCAGCTGGGTCACTGATACTGGCCTGTACATTACTAAGCACTTTCGTTAATGATCTGGCAATAAAGACATGAAAAGCTGGATCAGTTGTTAAGGTGGGTCCATTTAAACAAAATAGAATTGACTAGAGACAAAAAAGATGCTTAGGGAAAATGTAATAATTTGAGAAATGAGTGCCAGGACCTGAGACCCTGGAAATCTTAGACTTTTTCCACAGACTGGAGGAAGGGAGGCAGGCAGAGCAATACAAAAGAGGAAAACCTTAAACGGACTTTACTGAAGGACTATACAGCCAGAGCAGACAAGCTCAGCCTAAGCTCCAAGCATGCTCCTCTGGAAAAATCAGCAAATGCCATGGCTCAGGGTGCAACCAGAGGAGTCGTGAGGCAGAAGAGAGATGATTTTCCCCATGTCTGTAATAGTCACATGCTGGGTCACCGCTGTCAGTTTGGGTGTTTTTCAGAAAATGATGCTGGATGTTTGGGATGCAAGCAGAAAGGAATCACTGAAATGATATAAGGCCTGGAGAAAACATTGTCCAGCACAGGTCTTGAGAGATGTCACCAGAAGGGGAAGTCCACAAGCTGCAGCCCCCGACATTTCATCAGCAAATATTCTCCTGTAGCAAGGCATCAAAGGGCTCCACATACTCAGCTTCTCAAAAAGAAGATTTAGTGGTGATTTGATTTTGGTGTCCAAGTATCCTCACATAGAGAATATATCAGTCACTAACAGATTCTTTTAATCTAAAATGGAAAACAGTAACACGAACCAATAGCTGGCAAATCAAAGCCATACAACTTGCAGTTAGAAATGTAGCCATACTTTTTTTTAATCCATGTCTGTCATTGTATGTTGAAGCAAATTACTTAAAAAAATTGGAGGATGTCTCCATCTCTTGAAGTACTCAGATCACAGTGGGTTGAAGCCCACCCTGGAAGAGAGACTTTTTGCTAACACACAAAACTGAACTGTGTCCAGGAGTAACTTTGCAAAATGAAGCGGCCTGTGATGTACAAGAAATCAGACTCAATGACTCTCTTGCAGGTTCAGCACTGTTGCAGTAATACCAGTGAGCTAAAGGCAACTGGTTTTTTTACTCTTTGGCATGCAAGAGTGGGCAGTCAAGCACCCCCACGCTGCTCAGCAGCTGGGGTCAAGATTTCCCCAGAAGGATAACTATCCCAACAACTGCCCCAATGCTATCATATACTCCTCTCCTAAGCCTTCTGAAAAGCCAGTTTTGAGCTACAGTAGACTGACTTTGAGAAACAAATAATAGCTTCTCCAGCCTACGGTCTGTGGTCTGGTTTTGAATCAATCAGTGCAGCACACAGGTGGTAGAGGGAGGCGTTCTAGCCCACAGCAGGAGGACTCGGCGAGTGCAGCCAAAATAAGCTTTTATGTCCCAGCTGACATCTGTGGGAATGGACAGGTCTTTCCCTGTGTGGGACATACACAATTTATACGAAGGGATCCCTAAACATTTTAGTATTCATTATTTTTAAAAGAGGCAGGATTCTGCAAGGGGGAGGCAATGTGTTTTCATACCTTGAGAACATTACTCCTTTACATGACAACAATGTTTTAACAACTCGTTTATTTTCTCTTGTCTAGTTGAAGAGAAAAAAGAGAGGGAAGCATTTATTTACAGCAAATTATTATTATTTTTTCTAGGGAATCAGAGAAGAATAACATTTCTTAATCATGTTGATTTTGTAAGATCCTCCATGCATGTTATTTTTTGAGGAAATATATATATTTTTTTTTTCTAAACAGTGGCTCATGGACATCTAATCTTCAGCTGAATACATAACGGTCTTACAGAACTGCTGGGTGACATGGTCCAGACCTTAAACCTTACATAAGTCAGCCTGCATTGCTGATTGAATATATATAGTTGCAATTTATTTTGTACATGCAAATTAGGAATATAATGAAAACACTGCAAATTATGAGGCTGGAACGCCATTTTTACAGATGTTTTTTTCTGCCAGCGGGCAATTTGTTCTCCTCATATAAACATTAGGAAAGTTTAAGCATCTGCTCCTAATTAGTTCCCTTGTACAAGTTACTGATGCACATAACTCACACTTCCCCATGCTCATTGCTGAGATCTCAGATGATTAGTTTGTTTGCACACTGCTCCTTGGAATTAGACAAAGCTGAAGACCTGGAATCACAGCTGTTCTCTCTGCACCAGAAATCAAACCCAATTTTATTGGAATGATGAAAATTGCCAAGATCAGACGACCCTGGGAAGCTAACACAAGTTAATTGGGCCCCGGTTGACCCTAATGTAACCACATGAATCTGGGGAAAATCTGGCCAGTATTTGATTAATTTGTTTACAGAACATGTTGTTTGAATGATTTTTCTATACTAAAGTAGGCCTTCTTACCCAGGAAATTGTTTGTGCGTTTTATCCCTCAGCCATCGTGGCTTCCTAACCAGAGTTGGGACAAAGCCATGGTACATCTTTCAGAATACATTCAACCCTAACCCTGCTCTGCCATCTAACACCTGAGCTTTGGGTTTAGAGCAAATTAGGTTTTAGTTCTGGCCATGGTATAAAACTCTCACACTCAAGTTACGTGGAAAATCAACAGACCCATCCAGTGAGTCTTTCTCTACAGCTGATTAGGGCACTGTTTGGTTTAAACCTTTACAGAAACCCTCAATAAAACTTGTCTTTAATGTCTTTAATGACATCATCAAAGCTTTACGTGTTCCTTAAAAGCTTCCAGAAATGTTAGCTCTGGAAAGAATTTTCCTCAAACTTTTTATTCAAACAAAAGAAAGAGAAATCATTAGACTGATTTGGAGAGACATAAAACATAGAGTCCTGAGCCTCCCTATATTCTAGTATCTGACAGAAATATTGTAGCAATATGGATCCAGTTAACAGAAGTGTAGCAAAGCTCAAAAACCCTCCCATCTATAAGACAATACAGCCACATTCATCTGCAGTACATGATCGTATTCATCAGCAACATATTCAAACTTTACTTGCTTAAGAGCTAAACCAGAAGGTTTCCTATGCCTTGAATGGTATCTTTTGACTTTGTTGTTTATAAAGTAGTACAAAGGAGAGCATTAAGAGAAGCCCAGTCTCTTTGTGACTCTTCATGTTTTAGCATCATGAAAGTGGCCGCTGTTGCATACATCAAAAAAAAGCATGATTCAAATATCTTACAGTCTAGTGCCTCAGCAGCAAGAAACTAGATTTTAAAGTACATGGAGCTTTTAATTACACCTATCTCAGGGACCATTTCTTTGCAGTAGTCAAAACACTTTCCAATGAATTTAAGCATCATTAACCCCATTTTTAAAACAGGTAATGGACCCCAAGAATGGAAGACACTTACCCTATATCACCCAGCGTACTGTTACTGAATCCCAGTTATTCAGAGCCTGCTTCAGTTCTCTGTTCACAGAAAACACTGCTCTCTTTCCAAGGATGCATAATCACCCATATGCTTAAGTTTTTTTTCCAGAGGATGTTTTTTTAATCTTACCCAAACACTTGAATGCAGATAAAACTAGGTATACTGCAAAAACAAAAGCACCAGAATCAATGAAACCAGTTTCCTTCAGATTTGTGTCTCATGGATGAGTGACTTTGATATCTAAAATTTTATTGCAACTGAGACATCTGTAAGGGGTCTTCCCCCATATGGATTCTCTGATTTCTAATAACATGTACTCTCATTCTGCTCTTTTCCCTACTGTCAGGTCCTCCCAACATCATTTTCTTCCACCTGGCCATCTGCTTTTAGAAGCTTACTTATCTTAGACATCTTTACTCCTCTGACAAATCTGGTGGAAGTCAGCCAATGAATTCAAGAGGTGTCAGGGACACACAGACATACACACAATCCTCTTTTCTGCAAGAAATCAGGGCTCATTTCCCTAGACTCAACTGAAAAACCTAAAAAATTTAAAAATTGTACAAAAATAAACTTGTGTTTATAATAATAATTTTTATTATTATAATTATTATAATTATTATATATTGTATATATTATGATAATTATAATATTATTATAATAATTAACAATTATTAAATCACTGCAATAATTAACTTTAAATTGGAGTGACTGGTATTTCAGTTTAAAAGACTCCAACATCATCTAAGCATTTATTAGCATCTAGACTTGAGTCCATTAATGCCCCTGTTTAATACTGACATGAACTCCACTGACATCACAGCAGTCATATGGTACGTGAACACAAAATCAGCCCTATTTGCTTTAACAGACAGTAGGACAGTGACTGCAGTGTGTAGTGATCTACTAAATATTTGGAACAGGAAAGAAAATGTACTATTCTTCCTCCTCAATAGACCAGGGCAAAGACCACTGAGTTTGTTTTTCAAGGATCTAAATAGTCTTGTGCTATTTATTTTCTCAGCAATGAGTTTCACCCTTTGTGTGCGGTCAAGTCTGCCTGGTGTGGAGTTATGAAAAGGAGAAGTGGTTCTGATAGAAACGTGGTTCTACAGCAGCTCTTCAAATGTTCTTTGATTGCGAAATCCAAGGGGCCACACTGCAGACACCCTCACAAAGGGCCAGAATTTCAAAGTTCATATTCACCTTTGCACTATGTGGTAAATAAAAGTGTTGGGATGTGATCTGGACTTTGTCTATTAGAGATTAGTGGAAGTTTCTGTTACAAGAGCTTAATTTAAAAACACCAATTAACTGAGCACAAAATACGTCGTATGAAATGCTTCCAGTTTAAAAACTTTTGCCCAAACATGCATTCTTGATGCATCTGGAGCCAGAGATTTCCACAACTGCTCAGTGAAATGGATTATCTTACCAATTTCACAGCTAGGTTGTCAGCAAAAATAACAGAAGCTGTCAATTTGGTGAGCAGATTCTCCAGATCATTGCAAATATATCTGAATTTGGGTTTTGGTTTGATTCAGACTGAAATCAACTTAAAAAATATATAAACATTTTGGAAAACTGGAAAACAGTTTTTGTTCAGCTCTAGTGCCCACTTCCACCATGGGCTGGCCAACTCTTGTCTTAAAAGTATCTCATCAAGGCAACATTAGTGTACCTGTTTACCTCTTTCAGAGAAAATAAAACGTTTGCTGCTGCAAGCTGCTATTCTGCAGCCAAGAAATCCCACCCACCTTCTTACTTGGTTTTCACACAGTGCTTACTCAGGCAAAGGTCCCGTTGACTTTCAGTGGGTGACTGGTACACAAGTAGGAACTTGAAGATTTGGCCGACATATGTTTTGTAAGTAAACACTAAGGGAAAAGCAATTTGATCTCATTTCAAAGCCTGGTAGAATACAATATAGCATAATCACTAAAAAATCTAAGACAGAATTTCATCAAGCAAAAACAAACACTGTTCAGAAACTCAGCAGGAGACAGCCAGTCCTGAGCCTACAGTAATTGCAACATTGAGAATAGGAGTAAATTCCCTGAAGATGCTCCATACAGTAGCAAACCATCTGTCTAAACACTTGCAGAAAAGGCTCATGTTTGAAAACCCTGGATCTTGCCAAGGCCTCTGCCATTGGCTTTGGAAGTGTAATGACATGGGATATTCACAGATGTTCTTTACGAATGTCCCCCACTCCCTGTAAGCAGATGGATCTTGGAGGCTGCAAAATGAACTACCAGGAAAGACAACAAAACCTTTTTCCGCCTCCTGTTTCCTTTCTCTACAGTAGGGACCGAGGCTTCAAAAATCAATTAGCATTTTTCTGCTGATGGGCAACAGTAAGCAAAATGTTTCCTTCAGAGATTGACCATCGCTGAAACTGACCCCCATGTAGAATTTCATCAAGGCGCGCTTACATATGGCCCTGGACCACCAACCCTATCCTTCAGAACAAACATCTGTGATTCACAGAAACTCCAGAGAATATTTTCTAAGGTATCTTGGGAAAATGATGACAGCTGTTGAGACCTAGCAAACACTGAGCCCTGCGTTTTTGCAGAACAAATACAATTCATCACTAATATATCTGAAAACTCCAATCCACAGCAGGGTCTTTAGTGAATGACACAAGTTTGTAAAGCAGAAAATAACTCATATTACAGTATAAAAGCAATGACGTTTGAAGTTAAGGGTCAGCTGCCAATTCTCTTGTGAGCTCTATTTTTCAGGGCTTTAGAACTTGAGTAACTACACAGAACATCAAGTTGACAGTCTCAATGATTTTTCAAACAATGGACTAACTTTCTTAAGCTGATTTCAACACTTACAGTACAGTTTAATGGGAATTTTAGGAGTTGTGAAAAGAAAGCCCACTGAGATGCATACAAACTGGAATCTGCTTGTCCCTGTACTCAGCTCAGAGTGTTCAGCACCAGAGGAGGCTTCCTCTACTGCTGCACCACTGGGCTTCACCCCAGCAAAGAAAAAGTCAAGAGCAGGTTCATCCCTACAGTGTCCTGCAAGCGGCCCTCACAAGCAGATAGATGAAGATTGACACTATGGGAATTTCATGCTGTGGAAAATCTAAACAGAGTATTTCACTTGCAGTCAGCTTTCTTCTCAGCATCCAGCTGAACTCCTTGTGTTGGGTTTTCAGGCCCCACCTGCCTGCACCTGCCTGCGCAGGCTTTCCTTGGTGGCTGGACTACATCACCCACGCTGCGTCATACTCTCGCCCCGTAGCTCAGCTGCCACAGGATGCTAATTTTCAAGCTACTCCACTCAACATTTTGCTCCATTGACAAAACAAAGCTGTTGACAAATGCAGAGGCCTTGGCTTGGGAAGAAATTCCAAACAGATTTTTGCACTTCATCCCACGCATGCAATGAAGGGAAGGAGGGGCTCTGCTGCTGGGCTACCTCCCATTGTCATCTGGCTACTGTTTGGCTAAACCTGCTCTGAAAGACTCACCTCAACCTCTACTTGATGCAGTACAGTTGTTTGGTCTGGGGCTAGCCATATGGCACCTATATATCAGTAACTGGTGGAGACAAATGTTCCAGGCATCAGCATCTGTGTTTCATAAAGGAACATGAGGCTCTGATAGAGCCAGCTTGCGGGACCTCCCAGAGAACTGATGAGAACAATCTCAGCTCCCCATGGGCTTCTAGGCAACTGCAGCACAGCATTTTCCCCACCTTGACAATAGGGAGCTGTCATAGCTCGTTTATGGCCCTTCTCAATGTAGTATCTCACTGCCTCCCAGTTTATATTGATTTTTTCTTCAAAATACTGCTTTGAGGCAAGGAAGTCTTACGTCTCTATTCACACACCAGGACAACGAGACCCAAGTCTGACGGAGAGAAAGCACCAGGAGCCCAAAAGGTGCATCCACGCATCTGTCACTTAGCTGCCTGAGCCAGCACCAGACTGAGACCTTCTAGGAAGGAGCATCAGCCACATCAGTGCATCTGCCATATAGTGGCCATAGAAAAGCTGCAAGGTATCTGACAAATGGTGGGAACCTTGGCCAAAACACCATGGCCTCTAAAGGCTGAGCTGGAGCTTCTTCCCAGCTTTACTCCGGAGCTCACTTAAACCTGCTCCCAGATCATTTGGACACTAGGCAAGTTTGGGTTCAAACGTATGCTCAAATTCATGCCTAAAATCTAAGCCAGAGAATCATTCAATCATGCTGTCCTGGAAGGTGTGTGGAGCAGAGATCTGGACCTAGGCTTCTCTCCTGTAACTGGTCTTTCTCCCTAGATCTTGCTTAGGGGTCTTTTGCCCCACTATTTGTTTGTCCAACCTCAAGAAAAAGAAAAAAAAAAAAAAAAAAAAAAAAAAGAAAAGAGCAGGAAGGGAGAGAGAAGGAAAGGAAAAATGGGAGAGAAAGGCAGAAAAAGCCAGGAAAACAAAATTTTTGAACTACATTATTTCTAGATAATGTTAACTAAAGAATTTTAAAAGATCAAAAACTCTAAAATCTTGAAAAAATAACACCAGTACCCTAATATTTTTATTACAGCAACCTTTGGGTTAAAAAAAAAAGTGAGAAAGAAAACTGTGACCAGTTCCCGCCAAGAGCCTTTAAAAATTTCTCATGACAAGGATTACAGCACATTTATGAGGTGGCCATTCCACATGCAATCAAGCAACTGGCTCTTTGTGTTCCTAATAATAAAAAAGAGGTGCTGCTACACTAGTGTAGTGTTCCTGATGACAGTGCTGAGATGTTTGTGTTCAGTCAGGTCCTTCTCAAATAAATTTTATAAGCTATGCTTGCCCCTTTTACACCAAACTGCATGATCTGCTTTACGACTGCAATGGAAAACATGATTATAAAAAGTCTTCTTTACCCTTGTTTTTATTTAACATAATACCAGAATCAGTAGCATGGAAAATAAGGACCCAGGTTACATAGCCTTGGAACATAAAACCTTGCTGTGGGCTGATAATATCTCATTGATTCTTACCAGTCTCCAAGACTCTGTCCACAACCCTTCTGCAAAACAAACTTTATGAAATCTAAACTTGCACCCTTCTCAGAAGTCCAGTGCCTTCCTGTGGTGAATACTGCTTTTGCAATAACCAAAGGAATTCTATATTTAGGGACAGCATTCGTTCTTGACCTTCAGAGGATTGTTTCCATTGACACATGCTGAAAAGAAAAGGGGTAAAAATCCCCTTTGGGATTTCAGTTCAGATCCTACAGTTCTAATATGAAATTTAAACTGCCCCAAGCTGCTAGCGTTATAATACCACCTGCTAAGTATAAAGCAGAAAGGGAAAAGTCCAGAAGACAATACTTTATTACATGGAAATTCTTTGAATCCCAAGGCCATATGGGACATTAAAAGCTTTCCCCAAATCCCTCTCAGATCAATGGAATTCAATTGTTGAACAAAACTGATATTTGGAGGAAGAAAATTTTGATTTTCTGCATTTCTGGGAGCTGGGAGCTGACTGAGATTCATCTCTAACTAGAAAAATAGCTTTTATTATAGAGCAAGTATAAGAGCCAGAAGACAAAATCTCTTTTAATCATTTAATCAGCAGATTTCTCAGTGAATTAGGCTGCGTGCTCTCCTCCAGTTCAGTGAGATCAATGTTTCCTAGTCATAAAAGATCCTTTAAGACCTTTTGCAAATGCTACATTTCATGAGTAAAGTTTCAGAAATAGCTCTAGTTTGTGAACATTCCTACAATAGCACATTATGGGCAGCCCTGCTCCCAGTCATCTTGAAAGTCTTGTGTTTTTTATCTTCTGAAGTACAGTAGCTGTAGTGACCCCACCAGAAAGTCTGCAACTTGCACAACTCACCAGGTGTAAGGCACAAATTCCTTCACGGGCATACATAGCAGGTAGTTCATACACAAATGAATTTGCATAAGCCGTTAGTCAATCTATTATGAGAAATTAACAAATCTAGAAAGATGATGGCCTTGGCCTGGAAAATTCATGGGCAGAAAAAGAGTCTGCATTTGAGAAACGCATTATCATTTTCCTACCACCACCTTGAGTTCAAGAGCCAGTTCTGCTGGGTCAGGAAAAGGATGTGATCCCAAGCTCCCAGAGCAGTGGCTGTTCCAGAAAGGACACAACTCTGCTTTAGCACTTTCTTGAAAACCAAATTTGAAAAAGTTTTGTTTTGTCCCACACCATCCTCGAAGGCTGGTGGTTTTTTTACATTACAAAAACTTTTCACAGGACACAAAAACTGTTTGTTTTCCACCCAGACAACAGAAGCCAGGATTTGGTAAAATACCATAGTAACATACTAACATCCCTGGCAATGTGAGTGACCCACTCTTTACCACAAAAGACATTAAAATGGCATGACATTTTAATGAAACTTTCAGAGCACCTCTCTAGTAGTTCAGGGGGGAGCATGTTGCAATTTCTGCTCCAATTTAGCTGGAACAGCTCACTCAGAGGAATAGCATGCTGTGCTTGTTGGCCTCCTTCCATTCAAGGTTATGAATCAGAGCTGTGTTAACGAACTCAGAGAAATCTCCTTCATGCTGAGCGCAGCAGAAGACCAACCAACATTTAATTGTCCTTGCTATTACTCTCCTCTGCTAGGCGCAAGGTAGAGGCTTCAAGCCCTGGGTGGCATGGTTATTCCCACAACACATTCCCTGTTGCACAGAACCCATGTCCAGCATGAAGGCAGAATGGAGCATGACCAATGAGTGTGAAGCAAGATGTCTGCTTGCCATTACCTTGACTTTTCAATGTGCCGCAGAGAGATGTTATTCATCCGTTCTATTGCACACTGAGGGTTTGCATACACCTACCATCATTGTACCATCTGGTAATGATTTTCTGCAAACGGCATCACCACATGTTCTTGCTGGGAGTTTGTATGAACTACATGGCTCTTGCTGCTCCCCATTCAGGAAATACCTTCTCTTTGGTAAGATCAGTGAGCCAAACCTTGATGTTGACGTTCAGCTCTCTCTTGTTGTGCGGAACTCCGAGTAGCCATGGTAGGCATCTGCCTCAGCCAAGATGAAGTAAAATACAATCACCAGACCCTCTCAAATTGCATAATAAAGGGCTCTTATGTCAAGCTTCTTTCTAGTAGCTTTTCCTCAAATATGAAAGGACGATATGCAAATAGTTACATGGGTGAAGTGTTCCCTGTGCAAAACTGGGCATTTCAGGAGACTGCATAACCATGCTACAGTTTTTGTGGTCCTTTCGCAGCATGGAGTATCAGGCTCAGTTTCCCATCACCTCAGGCTGGAAGGTGATCCCATCACTGAGTGAGCTGGAAGCTCTGTGGCTGTCCAAAGCTTTCATTCTGCTCTGATCACCTGTGATACAAAAGCAGCATTCACATTGCAATAGCACAGCTGGCGATACAGCAAGTGAGGCTGAGGAGAGACAGGCACACAAAACCCACTTCCACGCCATGGGGGCAGAGGGCAATCATGAGGAGCAGTGAGCAGGATGATGCATGTTCAGGCAACTAGAGGTAATTAACCCTTGGCTAGTCTAAGGGTTAACTGGTGGGTCTTCTCTCTCTTGAAGACTTTGAATAAACTTGTAATATCTCTGTTTTTAAAAAAAATGTACTTTGACTCTGCCACAACTCAGACCTCATAGATGAATCACAGGGTATCCCAGATGTATGCTATACAGAGTCCACCCAGACAACCATAAAAATCCCTATGGCCTTAAACACAATGAATCAGGCCTTGTTTAACCTACACCTGTGTTATTTCCATGGCCAAAGCCAAACCGCTCGCACAGCTTCAACACATTGAACAGAGTTGCGCCTGCTTACATCATGGGCCTGCATTCCATCTCCACAAAATATCTGCTGTTTTTTTAACTTTTCCCAAACTTCTGAAAAACTTCCAGGCACCATGAAGCTTCACTTCTTCCAACTAAATCAGTGACTAATGAATCCTGGCCAGAATCTCTCCATTAAACACCCAGGTTTCTCAATTGTGCTGACCCATTTACACCCAAGAGTTTATTTTAACACAGGATTTTTTTCCTCCTTCTCCAATTTCTTCTTATTTTTTTAAACAGAATTTTAAAAAATGCAAGAAAGTCTGTGCTGATATTTGGTTACTCACCACATGCTGAGTTGAGTTTCCTGTTTAAAGAAGAGAGAGACTCTGTGTGTATATGTATATATGTATGTGTGTGCGTATGTATGTGTGTGCGTATGTATGTGTGTGCGTATGTCTGAGCCAATAGGCTTAGAAGAGCCAATACGCAGGCATGAGATTTTTCTGAGATATCTTGACCCAACTAGCACCAAACACAGCTTGTGCACTGCAAGCAGCGCTGGGCAGAGGTCCCAACAAATGCAAAACAATATTTTTAATTCATCTGGGGGATTTCCTGAAGCAAACCTTGGCATGGAAAGAGCAAGCTGCAGTACAGCAAGAATGGCGATGTTTGTCTTTGAGGAGGATTTAGCCAGCGATAGATGGCTTTAGTGGAGTGCAAGTTCTTCCCAAAGTTTGTCCCTGAAGCGGGGGTGCACGAGGTGCAATGAGAGCGCTACAGATCATAAGAGAGAGGCAATTAATAGCAGATGGAGGGAATAAAGAACTGCTTTTGACAGGCCTCTGAAACAGTATGGAAAGAGGTAGGAAAGAAAGGCTGCAGAGAAAGCCATCCTGCCCCTTTGTAAGAACTGCAGAAAAAGGGGCAGGGGAGAGTGGTGTGCCTTGAAAAACTAGATTTCCCAATATACAATACATACAATATATACATGACCCTGAAAAAGAGGATCGAGTGTGCAAGGGAAGGAAAATACCAGAACTAAGGGTCAATGGAGACAATACTGAAAAAAATCCTTTCAGATCTGAAGGGTCACCATCCTTCACAATCTGATTGCGGGTATTGCGAAATCTGGTGATTTTTTAAAAGTCCAGCTTGTGAAATCAGAGGATTTATGTGTGAACCTCATCCAGCATTCCCTCTCCGCTTCATGGAGACTTCTCGCCCCTGTGCTTAGAAATGTAACTCACAGGTTACCTAAAGGCTCAGAAATCAGCTGCAAGGAACAGAACACTCATGTCTCCACTGTTGTAAAACTCATTTTAAGCCAAGCTCAAGACTTTGCAAGGCTCATTATTTAGCAGGAGTGGAAAATGGGAAGCTGAACTTTGCTCCCTTTTGACAGTCACGGACTTGCATATCACTTTGGCAAAACAAAACAAGCCTGAAAACAATACGATTAGGTAAAGCCTTTTCTATTAATGTCCTAGCAAGAAATCCTCTACGGCAGAAACAATGTACTAATCTCTGATCTGCCTCTAACTCTGTAATACCACTCCAAGCACTATATTAAGCCTTATTGTTCCCTTCAGTAAAAGGCAGTTCTGAAACAGCATTTCTGGGGACAGCTTCACACAATTAGAGACTGAATAGCTGTAAGCATGACTCCTACAACTGGAGAGGAATGAGGATTTAGCATGGCCCTTCCTAAAAGACAGAAGAGATATGAGGATAAAGGTCAAGTACTTTGAACCAAAGGCTGGGAAAGAAAACCAGCTTCTTGCTACTGTAGGCAGTGATACCATCACGTCTATTCTGTAGATTTGCTAAGCTCTCTCATAAATGAACGCAGGATGCATGTGATAACTTGCATACCATTTTCTTATGAGGTTCCAGTTTGCTTCATTTCTGTTATGATTGTAGTTGTAGTCCAGAAAGAGGGTTAGAGAACAGACCCTAAAGAGTCCTCCCACATTTTTAAATGTGCATTTGTTGTAAAGAGCAGGAGAAGGAGCAACATGAATACAAAAAGAGGGGCTAGCACTCTCACCTCCAGAGCCTTGCTCTGGCTTGCATAGCTGCCTACAGTCAGGCATATCACTCCCTTGGTGCCTTAGTTTCCCCAGAAATAATTGTACCTCTATGGTAGGGAGAGTGTTGAATCTGGCTACTGCTTGCAACCTGCCATGTACATGTGAGGTATGGTTTAGTAAGTGATAGTTACTACTCATAGGAAGGGCTGTATTTAAAAATACAAACTAATTTTCAGATATATACAAGACTATTGTCTTTTGATCCAGACTTCTCCGAAGTCACCAAATATATTCCATTTTGATGTGAATATAAGCAGGATTTGGTCAAACACCGTTCCCCACAAGACACCAATCCTTTCCTGGTGCTGACTGCCAATCTGGTCTTGACTCTGGGCATGTCTATTCTGCAGACTGCTCTAATCACAGCACTACTGGATTTTGCACATGTATTTTCAAAGAAAAAAAGAAAGAATATGTCCTCTCCACTCTTTCAAGGTGCACTTGCCTTGGAGGGAGCATGCTAGTACAAAGGAAAAGGATCACAGGTTTAAGGCTCATCATTTTCCTAGTAACGAATTCTAGTTTGGACCCCATTTGGAGGCATTAGACACTGGATAAGGAGTTTTGGCAGGTAACATGAGATTACAGTTACTTCCCTGGGTAGCAGGAGGTAACTCTTTGCTTTGTTCCATGGGTGTGACCAGAAAGGTGGCAAAGAGCCTCAAAACTTACTGGAATTAACTAGAATCGGGGATCATTGCAAAGCGCCTTAAGTTCTTCATTTCCAATGCAAATTGGTGCAGTGCTGCCCCTTCAGCTGAAGGGATTTCCTATTTCTAATCAAAAGGCAAAATCCAGAACTAAAGCAGAGCAAAAAAGTTGCCAAAGTCACAGCCAATCCCGCATCTGCCTTTTTCCTGTAGGTTCATCCAAATCTCCCACAGAGTAATTGAAATATCACTATATAATGAAGCTTATAAAAGTTTAATATAGGATTTATACTTTCTCAAGTCTATTATTTCCAAAGCTTGCCTCCAAACCTTGTCAATAGACTTCCCTAAGGGTATGGGTAAGGATCTCAGCTGCATCTGATTTGACTACATCCTAATGAAAATGGTGAGTCGATCAGTATCGGATATATCTGAGCATACTCCCAAAATTACATTTGACATTTACAAGGAAATAATACTGTAAATTCAGCCTTAGGAGCTAGTAGTTGCTTGTAAAGCAAGAATTGGCATTGGCAGGCTCATGTTGATCTAGAAATTTCAGTGAATATAAGAATTCCTCCAGCAGAAAAAAATCTGTGTCTGCATTGGCAGTGAATTTTAAGCATCCAATGTCAATCAGAAATGAAATGCAACGTAATTCAATCACACCCCTTGAGATCTGGCCAAAAAGGAAAAATTTCACAAGTTGAAGAGTAGATACTAACCCATCCTCCCTTATTGCATAATGCAACCCACTCACATATGGTTCTGCTCAGTGTTTATCAGACAACACAGAACCCTTCCATGAGTGGGAAAGAAAGTCCTAAGGACAGACCGGGGCAGTAAAAGGGAGATCTGTGACAAGCTGCATTGCCCCAAGGTAACTCTTGGAAGCAGAGGGCTGAACACCCTCTCTTTCCTGAGACAGCTGTCAGGCAGGGAAGATCAGGGTTTTTTCATGTTTTCATAATGCAAAGCCATTTCATTAGAACTGTTTTTCTCCCTAGGAAGGAGTTTTTTCTTGTAAAGTTTCCAGCTTGAAGTTTCTTCCTCCTCCAAATTGCTCATATTTCTACTTTTCAAAGTAGCTTTTAATTTCCAAATTTAAGCTAATTGTAGTGGCTCGAAACCCTTTATAAATATCCAGAACTAAAACAAAACATTTGAATATTATCTAAACAAAGTGCTGCACTTGACCCCAACCTTACTGCTCTCTTCCAGAGTTTCAGTTCACCAATATGTTTCAGATTTTGACTTTCTGGCCTTTGTCATGACAAAAAGGTTTTTTCAGTACTTTGGAAATCCTCACAAACTGAGAAAATAATTTCCAGCCTAGATCTAGTGCCAGTCCCTTGCCCTGCTCCCTCTATAATTCTCAGTTTTGCTCTAGCATCAAGGATGCTAAAAAAGAAGAGTTTTGGCATTCAAGACTGTGCAAAGACTGTAGCTGCAGTAGGGTAAAGGAGTGGGAACAAGAAGGAAAATGGGGCCAGACAAATTGCATCCTCCTGTGAATGTCAGTTCTGCCTGTTTCAGTTTTCTCTCCACCCTCAGTAAGTCTCTGCTAGAGCCAATATGAGACATCTCCCAGGGCACCCTTGCTCCAGCCCACGCAACGTCCTGGTGGCAACTCCCTTTGTCTTCTACACTTGATCCCACATGGATCAGCCATGAAGTTCAGATCTCAGTTAGGGTCAGCCTCACCCACAGACTCATTACTTGCTCTGGGTCAGATCCGTAACTTTAGTGCAAATTCTTACTTAGCCAAAACTCCCAACTGACTCCCAGAAGACCTGACTGCAAAGTACGTCTCTGCCATCACTCATAGCTCTTGCAAAACATCCACGACCTTAGAAAAAATACTGGGTGTCCTTCTGGATTTAAATAAATCCTTTTTCAGAAGAGTTTTCATTCATATCACCCTTACCTCTCCAGCTGAAGTAGGACACCACGGCCAGACTCTCCAGCTCCAGGCCTGAGTGGGAGCAGGAGAGGATCACACAACCACAAAAATTTGAAGTACTTCTCAGGTCAGATTAGTGCTGTCTCTGCTCCCCTCTCTTTTTGCTGCACTGGCCATTGTAACAGGCTGGAGAGCAATCTTCCAGCTAGAGACATACAAAGCAAGGAAGTCATGCAGAGATTGCTGTTCACACACACACATCTGCTCAGGGGACTACTGCCCTTGAAATCCATCATGGACCAAGCTGGCAGAGGTGGGGATTCATCTGACCTGGCTGTAGCCATTTAGAATAAAGCATATAACATAGGCTATGTCTTCTCTCTCAGCAGTCAAGAGAGGTACGACAGGAGAGCAGAGACTTCATCTCAAAAACATCATCTCCTTGTCCACACCTAGCGATGTCTGGGAGACCAATGAAGCCAGGGCTTTAGGCAACACACTGACATCGCAGTATAGTGGGGAGAGAGGTGATGCCAAGGGTGCCTGTGGTGCACTGGGCCAGGCCCCCTTGGCTCCACTCCTTGCTCCTAGGCATGCCAAGAGAAACCAGCCCAGAAGGGGAAACAAACCCAATGCCAAACCAAGGGCACCACTTGGCATGAAAACAGCCAGATGAAGAGGCAAGGGTGGGCTGCGCTCCCTGAAGACACGTAAAGGACATACGCACACTGCAAGCTGCACAGCCCAGCTCAGAGTAGGGCCACGTGGCTCAGACCGCTGTCAGCAGACCAGAGAGCTCATCTCTGAGCTGTCACAAGAAAGGCAATCTGCCACATCTCCTCACTAAGCATGATTTTTGCTTACAAGCCCAGAGCTGAATGCCCCACATGCAATGGGACAGGGTGCAACGCAGCCAGCGTGAGTTCTGGGAACCATCTCGTGTGAGCAGTTCCTCCAAGGCAGGACACAGTGTTTCAGCAGTTAAGCGTGAGGGGGAACAGGCTGTTTGTTCTGGCATTTCATGTGCCTCATTAAGCCAAAGAAGCAGCAGACACTGGAAGTGGCCTTTGCAGCTCCCTAGTGCCTCCACTTCTCACCCTGATCTTTGTAGTGACTGGAGCTGTGTCTTAGGCAGACTGAATCGAAAAAGACTTATTTTCACCCCAGACATCGTAATGCTACAGCAGATCTCAAGGCAGTGAGTGACTGTGAGTGCTCTGAAGTACCTGTGTGAGGAAGGAGAGTGCTATGAGACCTGGGTGCGGAGAAGTATGTGTTTCTCACAAGTGTGGCCAACCCTACCATTCCAAAACCATACATGAGATCCCCTGAAGAAGGCAGCTTAAAAATCACTGGGCTTATCAGCATAACAGTAATGCTTCTAGGATTATTTTTATTTGCCTTCTGGTTTGGGGGCTTTTTAGATTTTTTTTTTTTTCCCCTGCAATTATAAAACTTAAAAAACATGTTGAGATTTTTATTGTTCCCATGAATCCAGGAGCTGGAGGTTCACAGAATGTTCATGGGACTTATGGTAAAACTCATGAGCTAAGAGTGCGTAGGCTTGCATGAGAGAGGCTGTTGTGTTGTGCTAAGCAAATTTAGTCTGTGTAACAACATGCAAAGGGAAGCCTGTGAGGAGGATGTTGTAAGTCAGTATGACAGGGGAGATGATCGGTACTTACGGGATTCTTGTACTTTAGGACCATACATACATCTCTGGCAAGCATGTTTTCTGAAGTGTGCCTGGTAATTTTTTTTTTTTTTTCTTCCCCCAAAGTGCAGAAGTGCATGAACACAGTTTGCTAGTGATTTCCTAGCTGCATACAGGAGGTGTTAGAGAACACAAAAACACAGACAGGTATTTGAGTGCTACATGGACAAGGCTGTGAGCAAGAATAGAGTTGGCCTTTGGGTTAATCCAGACATAGAGTAGACTTTTCTCCCAGCACAAACCCACTGTAGGGCCACATGGGCTCCCTGAATCCAAGTCACAGAGAGGATTCAGTCTAGTTGAATCACGTAATGCTGGCTGGCAGTGAATGAACTCTAAAGCTAGAAGGTAAAACACCAGAATCGGCTATTTTTGGCTGTTCTGCATCCTTTCAGTCCTCAGTGTTGGCAAACCCACAGCTTCCTCTAGTAGGCCCACCTGCTAATAGGGACCCTGCAACACGAATTCAAGGCACCTACAGTCTTACACTGCCTGACTCTGAGATCTGCTGATACACGAGCCACCCCGTCTCCCACACCCTCCTCATTTCAGGAGCTCACACGTGCTGTGTACCACACAGGCACACCCCTCACAATAGCATTTGTCTGCAGGGGCAAACCCTTCCACAGCCTCACTGAGCTCCCAGAGCCGCTGTGGCTGGAGCCAGCATTGTGCTGCTCCACAAGGCAGGGGCAGGCAGCCAAGACTGCCGTGCCAGGCTTCCCTGCAAGCCCCAGAGACACGATGCTACCGAGGTGGTGCTGGAGTATCGGCTGCTCTGCATCCCTGCTGCCCTGCGTAGCCCCACGGGCATCGGCAGCGGTGTCACAAATGGAAACACTCAGCATTCACAACTTCTTGTAATCCTCTAAAGACCACTCGATCTTTCAAGTGAGACTGCCTGTTCAAGCCCCAGAGCCAAGTATCTGGTTACCCTTATCTCAGGGACATAACTACCATGCTATTATCAGCCATTAAATTGGCCGATCATTTTTTAATATGCCACCAACACAATTGACCTGGTGATCCCTCCCCTGCAGCAAATACCACAGGCGAAACCTTCCAGGAGACCCCCAAGAAACCCAGCACTCAGTAAACTGTTCCACTCTGGTTTTCTGGGCTGGCTCTACAGTTTAAATGCTCAGTCATGTCAGGGTTTAGCTCTTTGGAAGACCTGTTCTCAGAAATGCCTGGCTCATCTTCCTATCAAGATACAGTACCTGATCATTTATCATTTGCCTTCTCACAGTTTTCTGCCTAAGGGCCACCAGCTCACTTGGAAGTTAAGTCCTGATTGTTTTTCAATACCTATCACTTTACTTGGTGAACATAAAATACTGCAGACTTTCCCATTACCCACCCAAGATTTAGTACTCTTTTAGGCACACAGTAAAAAGGACTCTTTTTACTAAGAGTCTAATTAATTAATCACCTGATTAAGGTTATAGGCTTGCAGATCTCATTTTTTCTACTGAGCCATGTTTTATTTCACCGCCTGTCAACATAGCTGTACTTGAACCCTTGTCCAATGTAAGCACAGCAAGGTTCTCTTCATGGGCATTGCTTTAGCGATCATCAGTGAAATGGTGCCTTCAGATCCTGCTGACCTAGAGGATTACGTGGAGATCTCAGCTTCCACCTGATGAACTGATAGTGATAACTTAGAAATGTTGTAACAAATACAGTAAGATAAACATTAGAAGAAATAAGACTTTTGCATATGCACAATACTCTTAGAAGCTTCATCAAGACATCATATGGATCTTGCAGGGCTGGACGGTGAAAAATAACTATTTTTTTCCTACTACTTCTTTCATCCTAACATTTACTTCTGACCTTGCACTGGGAGCTGAAGCAGAAACGTCAAAAAGAGCATGAAATTCTGCTTCAGAGGTTGGCATCTCAGTGATGCAGGCACAGCTGAGGAACCAGGGCTTTGCAGAGCTGGAGGCAGAGTTGTTCTGGTCCAGTTTAGCTTAGCCCATCAAGTTCAGAGCTGAATTTGCACTTCTCAAAATTACAGGGGTGGCCTGTTCCAAAGATAGGGAGGACGAGCTACATGAAGAAGTAATTTTCCAGTGAGTTACTGTTTCAGTGATTCAGTCACGTTACTGGTGAGCATGGAATGGCTCTCAAGTGATTCCCTTACACTGATGGGCAGCTGGGTTTTGGCACAAAAAAGTTTCAATTACAGCAAATTCCAGGCATGACCCTTTCCACATGTATTTTAGCTTCTATATAAATCCTTTTGGCAGCATCAGAAGGGAGGAAAAGGCTCCTCGGTCAAACAGTTTAAAACGTATTGTTTTTTTAAGTAAATACTTGATAACATCTATTTAACACAAGCTCTATGTTAATACGTGTATAAAGGAAAAAAAAAAAATCTGTGTGTGAGAGATATAAGACTATAACTAAAGCTGGTTTGCAAATTTCCGACTAAACAAAGTTTCATCAGTAAACACTGCTTCCTTGAACGTTTCATCTGAAGCATCTCACATTTGATCAAGTTTTGCTGAAGTTGAGACAAAGCTAAGTTTTAAGAGATTGACAATGAAATAGCTCTGTATTGCTAAGCAGCTCCAGATGACTTTCATTTCTCAGACTTGTTTTCTGAATTTCCAGTACACAACAGCAAAGAACAAATTGGAAACTGAAAATAAATGCACCCCAGAAAACCTTCCCAAGAGCCAGAAATGCTGATTTTTGGACACACTTAATGACTACATCTTCAGTTGTGATTTGAGAAGTTCCCATCCTTGTCCTTGATGTCTTAGAAAGGTGAGATCAGATATCACTAAACAGAGACAAATTATAATAATAAAGTATTGTAATTTCTGCCAGAAAAGTGAAAAAAGCAACTGGGGAGAGGGAGGAGGAATAAACAATTTCCCAAGTAGTTTCTAATTCTCAGCTCTCCAGTATCACTGTGCAAAACCAAAACAGGCTGGTGTATTAAATGGAAATAGCTGCAAGCTCTTTATTTATATTTCTTATTTTTGACCTCTGACAAAGTGGTCAGTGATCCCAAAGACACCAAAGATCCCAAAGAAGCTGTAGCCACTTTTTTTAACAGTGACTGGGAATTTAGAGGGGCATGCAATTTAAAGCATATCCCAGGTACCAACTTCCAGAAAGCGCTGAGAAGTCATGCCCTAGAAATCAGCCTCTGCATTATCCCTATTCAGAAACTCAAACACCAGGGCATTCAAAAGTCACCACCACATGGGCTCTTTGTAGTCCTGAAAGCTCGGTCTCTAATTAGGTTGACAAATAAAAACTTAGCCAATTTTGCTGTTTTTAGAAACTATTTTCTACATACTAACTCAGTTAATCTCCTAACCAGATACTGGGAAATTATGTCCCTCTTAGTTAATCATCTAAAACACTGATAAAAACAACTTTGTAAGAATGTGCCTTGATCACTCTGGGGACTTTCAACACTAGTTCATACAAATCAGCCTCAATGCTATCATTGTCACCCTGCATCATATATGTAAGCATGTGTGTTCATAAACACACAGATATTCATGGTGCTTGAAAGAGCCAAAATATGCAAAAAGGCCATTCTGGCATTACAAAAAGTCTTAGAGATATATGGAGTAACTGTGAAACAGGAGAATTTTTTTATTTCTCAACATATCTCACCATCCATATTTGCACTTCTTAAATACTACTGCAAGCACTAACTATGCCTGTTTGTGTGTGCATATATGTGTGCTTTGTTTTCTTTTCTATCTGGGTCATTAACTGGAGTAAGTCAGCTCATGTGCAAAACATCTGTTTTTCAGTAAAGTCCTGCTTTTCCTCGGCTTAACAGCTGCATTGATTGAGGCATGAAGCTGTTGCCGAATTGTTCACAACCAGCGTGACACAGGCAGAACAGCAACCTAGACTCCTTTCCAGCCTTGGTTGCTTTCTTTCTGGTGCCAACTCAGAAAAATTAGCATCTTGAATGATTGATAACATGCAATCCGCTGCTGCCAGCACTATTACCATCTCTAGTTCAATGAGAGAGGAGGTGACCCAGTCTTGTTTATACTATTGAAATCTGGCTGGAGGGCTTTGGCTAGGCTGTGAAGGCTCAGTTCAGTCCATTTGGGGATTTATGTCAGCATTTCACATGTTCTGGGAAGCTTCACTCACCTTGTGGACAGTGCCTCTAGCTCTAGAAGTTAATCCAGCTTATAAAGTATCTGACAACCACGTCATTATCCAAGGTGGTTTCCATCTCAACTCTAGTTTATGGCTAGTGTTTATTATTTCTAGAGCACCATAGGTGTGCACAGCATGCTTTATGACCATGCATAACACAGAATCTAGGGCTCAAATCCTGCAACTAGGTCTGCTGCTAGGAGCTGCAGTGACCATGCTTTGTCTGGGAGGGCTCTGCTGGAGCGTCAGCATTTGGGTCTCTGCATCTTGAGGCAGTATCAGGGAGAGCACTAGGCAATACACAGATAAGTGTGGGTCAGGGTAGAGAGAGGCCGAGATGTGAAATCCTGGAGTGCAAAACACTTTGGTAATAGGTAGTTTCAAGTATTACTCTGGTGGTGGTAGTGTTGCTATTAAAAGAAATCTTCACTTAATTCTTTTTTAGTTATACTAATGCAATTCAGCCAAACTAATACCTGGACCTACCTTGTTTATGCCTGTCTCTCACCATGGATGAAAAAGGAGACAGAGGCAACAAAGATCCTAATTCAGTATCTCAGTACTAAGGAGCCTGGAGAAAGATATTATTCCCTTGAGAAAAATCAGTACAACTACAGATGATCCCAGCAGAAACAGAAAGATGGGGAGCAGGGACAAACAGACAGGGTACTCCCAGGAACTGTGAGAATGATTCTCGCAGGCAAAGATCTCAGCACACCAGTATTTAATCTTATCAACCAGTCAACCCACATCAACCAAGCCTGGCCACTGCAATCAAGGGCTTCTTGATGCAATGACATTATTGCAAAGTTTTTTGCTCAGATGAACTAGACTAACCAGCAGCCCTGTTTTGGCTGAATTTGAACCATGCTGTTCTTCTCAATGTGAATATGAGCTAGCCATCCTACAATAGCAGTACCTTTAACCTTTCAGGAAGAGTGAGGCAACTGCCACCTGGTCATCTGTCTTTCACAATGCACACGCATAGGAGAGGAAGCAGGAAGACTAGGTGACGTATGACAATGCTGAAGCCCCAAAGTATTGGTGACCTCAGTACTTTAAGATCCGTTTTTGTCCCACATGTATTCTGTTGCTGTCCCTTGCTCGTGAGGTTAGCAGCCACATGCACCGTCACTGCCAAGCTGGAGGTCCTCCCCCTCTTCTTTTGACATTAATGAAATTGCAAGCAGATACGGCTGTACAAGTCACACTTACTGCCCTGCTTTGGCAATGTTTACAAAGCTGTTACCTTGCTGGGGTCCCAGTTCAGTGCCAAGTGGAGGAAAAGCCTTTGAGGTTGCGTTTACTATTTTACCTCCTTGGATGATGTTATGTCTGCTGGCTGGAAGCTGGATACCAGAGCAGAGAGGACCAATTAACCATGCCCTTCCACATCTGGCACACAAGTACCTGCATGCTACCACAGCTAACTGGCATTTGACCTGGGAGCCTGATCTTCCATAGACAGCAACTTTATTAAGAACAGCTCAAGGAAATCCCCCTCCCAAGCTGTGCTGTGCTAAATTGCCCTCTGCTCAGTCACTCCTGACAAATACTGGATTGCTAACTAGGCCTTGGGGCATACACGCAAAGCCACTACAATGGATTTTACTGGCATACCCCACCTTCTCTGCTGTTGCTTATTGCCATCTTTCAGCACAGTGTCATGGGATATTTGTGTAAAAGGCTTAAATATTCATCTCTCTGGAGATTCAATTGCACTGTAACATCTCAGTCTTGGACTCTAACTTTTTTAATACATTCTGTGGGATTTACAGTGTATAAGCCAACACAGAGCAGTTTATGAGAAGTTTCCTCCGGCAGCGTGTGCAGCCAAAGTTTCTTGGAGCATGGGCCTTTGTGTGGAGGTGTGAGTGTTGCTTCTTGAAGTGTTTTTGTTGTTGTTTGTAGCCTGCTTATCCCAGATTTACATGGCATTTTACACCTGACTGAAATCATATGCCCAAAAATGAAACAAGCCAGTTTCATGGGGAAAAACCCTATGTAGTTTTGATAGGATTGATGAATATAACATTAGCAGAGGGCTGAGGAGCTGCACATCCAAGTCATGGTAAAAAGGTCCAAATATGCATGACTCCGCTCATATGTACTAACTACAACTTTCTTCACAACTGAGACACCTTTCCAGATTACCCAATGATAAATGGCACACCACAAAAGGTCTATTAAGATATGACCCATTCTAATTACTTCTACGACTCCACTGTTGTAGCATATGAAATTCTGTAATGTTATTTTTCCTAATCTGTCCTGCTGAGATGACAAGTGCAAACTGAGACATAGAGAAAGAAAAATGGCAGTGTCAAAGCCTCACAGACTGTTCAGGGCAGAAAATTGACCTTGGAAGCTTGCAGCACAGGTCTAACCTCCTTTGCACTAGACTGGCTGTTGTCTCAAGAAGCTTCACTTGCAGATAAGGACACGCACTCTCTCTGTATGTACAGCAGACAATGGGTTTGTTGCACTATAATAGAGTACAGAAGAGACACTGGTAAAAGTCAGTTGAGGCTGAATCCTAAGGGATTCAAGATCTGGTGCTAAATCTCTGCTACAAAGCCCGAGGTGAAACACTGTCTGTCTTCTTTTAGACATTTGTTGTTCTACTAGGCTGCTCCAATCCAACCAG